>CANHQG010000304.1:0-50290 GCA_947462335.1 Harmothoe impar
CCCCAATCAGAACTAAAGGGGGCTCAAATACTACTTTTCTATACAATCCAATATAAGCACCTCTATGATACATCATGCATAAAAGCCGATACCTAAAATTGGTTGGAATGCCCCCCACCCTCCCCCCCCCCCATGAAAATTTGCTTCCTACGTCTCTGTTCAAATATTTTATGGGGCAATGCAGGGGCGTGGCAACCGGGGAGGAAGGCGGGGACATGTCCCCCCCCCCCCCCCCCACTTTTGATAAAACCCCCCAAAAAAGGTCAAACCAAAAAGGTCAAGTAAAAAGGGGTCAAAAGGGTCAATATACCCCTCAGTCTCCCTTACTTTGAAACTGCTTGCCACGCCCCTGCAATGTAATGTGCACATGCCCGTCGGGGCGTCCCATCTCGCTATATTGTTTTCCATAACATCCCCATGTAAAAAGTCAAACGAGGCAAGTTTGATCATTTTAGAAAATAATTCTGCTGATTCATCATGTAGGCCTAATCATATAGTTCTATACGTGTAGATGCATAGTGCATCATTTATAGTTGTCATACCACAGATGGCCATGTCCACTGCCAAACCAGAACAGAAATAGCCCTACACCCAGCTGGTACCCCCTGGCAGTGTCCACCCATTGGGATGCCATTCTGATATATTACGCTGCAGTGTTGGTATTTTAAAAAGGCCCTATAGAAGAAAAAAAAGTTTTTGGCAGCCTACCAAAACATTTTTTTCGCTTTACATTTTTGTGAAATTATTTACGTATTTTCGCAAAAATAAAAAGTTGAAAAAGTTTCCCTGAACACTGGTAGTGAGGGAAGGGGGATAATGCAAGTTAAATTAAATCCACTAAAAGAAAAGTAGGATTCTGCAATGGCCTTATACATGTATTATGTAGGCCCCTTGTGGATACAGACAGATTTCATACCTGACCCTGTATTGAGGCTACTCATGCTCCCACTGTCCTACATTCTGTACCAAGCTGGCGCCACCCATCACGGCAAATCACCTGTCTGTACGGACATGGCCATCTTCCATCCATACTGGACACTGTATATCAAGTTTAGTTGGATACAAGTATAGACCAAGATTCTGCTAGGAGATTGATGCACGTGTTAGAGATCTGAAACCCCACAGAGAGGCCTTCTGATACTACCTCCGCTGCAGAATGACCGTCCCGGTGCGTCCATACCGACCAGGTACCTACCCCTCTGTTTGATGTCAAACAAGCCCACTGCCCCACTACACATATTTGCTGTGTGAACATGCAATTTTTCATGACCTTATTTTAGTATACTTCCAGAGGAGGCAGTGGGATTTTGGGGTGGAAATAAACATGCCCGGGGCTGGATACAAGGTCAAATTCCTATCTTAAAATATATTCAA
Source organism: Harmothoe impar (assembly GCA_947462335.1). Taxonomy (NCBI): domain Eukaryota; kingdom Metazoa; phylum Annelida; class Polychaeta; order Phyllodocida; family Polynoidae; genus Harmothoe; species Harmothoe impar. The sequence continues at coordinate 1,375 of CANHQG010000304.1, forward strand.
GGTCAGATGTCCTGGATACGGGAGTTGGTTTAACAACTTTGGCTATCATTTTTGTATTTCATGAGACTGATGGCTAGGCCTACTGGTTGAGTCAGCCCATGACACTATGGGGTCTACCGTAGGGAATGTACCTCCAATTTAGGCAGATATATATATTGACAAACACTCCAACCTGTTCTCAGTCACTGGATGTTGCAATGCTTATCACAATTGAGCTGATGACATGCACTGTAAAAACTGTGTTTAACTTTAAACACCAAAAATGCTAAGCATGTTTAATCTGTACACACTTGAGACATCTAAACGGCCATTATGTATGTTAAACACATCATTTCTAAATGCCTAAACACCGAAAACATGCATGTGTTTAGACATTTAGAAAGTAAATACTCATGCAGGTGGGTGTTTACTATTTAAACATATCTTTTCTTTGTGTTTAGCCTTTAAACATTATGTTTACCACATGTTCAGCATTTAAACAGTGAGGTGTTTAGATACCAAATAGTGCATGGAACACTTTCTCATCTAGTATATCAATCATATTGCTATCATTAATCCGATTATCTTAGCAGCATGTTATAACCTATTGAAAGCAATTCTATTACTTATGAATACGTATAAGCTTGGCCTTTTCCAGAGTATATCTCTAAAATTCAGAAAACCGCCAGAAATGATATATGAGTACTCCAACTACAAGCAAAATTATAACCAGAAAAATGGTACATTTAATTAATGGAGTGTGGTGCCCTGCCTATATTTGGGCCACAGTTTATAAACAAGGAAATACAGTACTTTGCCTAGAACTGGATCATGACTGTGTCTGTCTGGCATAATTGGTAAACTTGTTTAGACACTTAACATATACATTGTAAGCATGTTAAGCATGTTAAACACTTTATCAGTTTAGACTTAAACACATTTTATCTAAACATCTAAACACTTGACCTAAACATGTTTAAGTGTTTAGATATTAAACACAATTTATTCCCACCAGGTGGCAGTTAAGTACCTGGATGGACTTTCCCCATCCATTTCTGAGCTGATTCTTGAATTAACAAACAAAGAATTATATCATTTGAGTGATTCAAATATGGGAACCTATGGCTTTTATTACGCAAAAAGTAGGTATATGATTTGAGGTTTGGACTAATAGAAATAATATGCAGAAAAGCTATAACCATTAGGGACACCTGTTCTGTGGTATATAAGAAAATATATAGCAATATCCTCTCCACCATTCTGTGCAAACATTTCCCAGTTACTAAGTATGAATGCTATGTAACATATGTGATGACACCCTATAAAAGTGTTATAAAATACTATCTATCTCCATGCTATCTGAATAAAAGAGGATAAATTGGACCGATTAAATCATAATATGCACATTCCAATCACTATAAACACATCAGCTTCAACTAAACAATATTTAACTAAACACCTACTATATCTGAATGCTGTTTATCTAAATGCCTAATAATTCTAAACACTACACATGTAAACACTCTACAGGTCTACACGCTATACATCTAAACCCTTCCTTGGTCTAAACTCTATACATGTAAACACCTACTAAATCTAAACACTTTGCACACTAAACATGTATTAGCTAAACATGTTTAGAAATTAAACATGTTTAGATGGAAAAGGGTGTCTCAAAATGTGGGACAAGATAGTGTTTAGAAAAGTGTTTAGCTGCTAAACATGTGCATTTATCATCTAAACACTGTTTTTACAGTGTGGCAGGGCGACAATAAATTTGACAAAGATATGCCCCATTGGATAACTGTAGAACAGAATCCTAGCCAACAACGCCCCATTATGAGTCCACTATTAGACAGTGGGGTAAAACTAGAAAGCAATTATTACAAGTATGTGCAATATACACGATTGTAAGGCCAACAAAAGGTTTTTTCAAAACAGGGCCGACCCTACGTTTTTTTTATGCAATTTTAGTATCCCCCCCCCCGTTTTTGGTCAATTTTAGGGTCTTTGGACAGGCCGGCTAGTACTTTCATGTTTAGAAAAAAAGGAAAAAAAAAGATCCGACCTACCGACCCTACATTTTATTGCCATGCTACCTGAAACACACCTTTTTTGGCCTAAGCGAGCCAAAGTGTGTGCTATTATAAAGAATGCTATAGAATTCCTCAAGTATAATCTATTAGCGGTTATAAAGGACATGGAAGATGGCGAGCCAAGTTTAACCCTTTAAGGACGGCATGATACCTTAATGAATCGTACGAATGCAGCCCTGGTGAGTAACTCATCCAGGCATCATGCCGACCACACAGGTTTGAGACACCCCCGGAGGGTCGGCATGATGCACCAATGCAGCACTGGTGAGTCACTCGCCGGGGCTGCATCATGACGACAAATGTTATCTTTTACAAACATCCGTCTTTTAGAGGGTTAACCACCTAGATGGTGGTGAAAATACTATAAAATGCCATGCTCCGATGGGTCTCCATATTAAAGTGTGTCTGTTTTATTTGTGTATTTGTTTTGTCTTTATTTGTCTTTTTAAAATGAAGGCTGCTGACCTCTGCTAACTTGTTGACTGGTCTATCAGGTTTACAACTTTTGCTTGAAGGCAAATCCATCGGACGTATAAATATAGAAACTGTAAGAAATTGTGATATGTTATAAAGTAAGCTAAAGTAAGGCCTAGCTTTGAGGCCCACGTCTCTCTATTGAAATATGGAGACGCTGTATGCTTCGCCATCAGAAGCATACTGACAGTGTTTGAAACAATGGATCCTAAACACTGACAATTTACCTAGTGCAGTGGCTACTCTATAGTTGATGTGCATTAGATGTATGGACCAACCCACTCTCCTAAATACTTAAACAAACACGTTGCCCTCCCACTTAGACCAGGCATATACAGTGTTGCCGAAATGACGCCGGCACGCCGGCTTTTGCCGGAGTAGAATCACAATGGCCGGTGTAGGGCCTTAAAGCGCAGGCCAGAATGGCCTGCCATGATCTCAGCTTCCTGTCAGAGGGTGAAAGAATTTTTTAAATCGGCCAAGCTAGGGCAATTTTAGTGAAGTTGTTTGATATTCAAATATTTTCAAAATTCTTTGCAGTTATAATGACGCTCATATGGGCACCTTAAATATCAATATTCATATGGCCTGCATGAAAGGGAAATGGCCTGCGTAAGACGCCAGGACGCAGGCCACTTTGGCCTGCGTCAATAAAAAGTTCTCGGCAACACTGCATATATCTACAGGTTTTGAATGGCTACTGCATTCTTCCTCACCCCCTAACTCTCTTCTCTGGACTATCACTAAGGACTACTCTCTGAAACTCTGAAATAGCCCATACTAGTACAGGTTTAACATTACAATTTTCTACATCCAAGCAAGGAATAACATGTCCACAACCAGGTCAATTGGCAATCATATAATAGACCGCCGACCCCTGCCCCCAACCACCCTCACCAACTCAAAGACATGAGAAGGTATTGGATCACTGGTCCGTGAGCTCTCTCTATGTGACTGTGGTGAAAGGGGGAGGGGCACTCGGGGGTGGTTCCATCTGACCTGTCTTGACTCAGCTAGTGGAGCACTAATGACCCTGTAGCATAGTATAGGCCACTGGCCTATTACCCAGTGTAGGCCGCCATCTTGTCCCCCTTGCTGTTTCTCCAAGGCTGCAATCATGCATCATGACGACCCTATGGGGTTGAGACACTCCCGAAGGGTCGGCCGATGCACCAATGGAGCACTGGCGAGTTACTTGCTGGGGCTCCATTGGTGCATCATGACGACAAATGTCACATTTATGCGTCCTGAAAGGGTTAACCGAACAGAAGCTAAAATTTAACGTAGAAAAAAATATGACCAAATCCTTAAATACTATTTCTAGTACCCGGTAGCCCTATTCCATCCCAACACTTTACAATATTAACCATAACTATAAGCTAAATTTAAACCAGAAAAAATTACATAATCCTTAAATACTATTTCTAGTCGCCCTATTCCACCCCTACACGTTCCTTATGTATTCAGAACAAGCACACACACTAGCAAGCATACAATAGATGACCCCCCCCCCCCCCCACCAATCCCCACCCTTGGTCACGGCCTGGCTATTCTGAGACTAGGCCACATAGACCCCACAGGTGTAAGCCCTGCCCCGGGGCGTGTCCAGCCCTTCCCGAAATTATTCTGACCAGGTGAGGAGTACTGTTTAGGTCTAGGCCAATAAAATACCACAAAAGATCGAAGGTCAAAGGACTTCAAAGTGATGTATATCTCTGTATGCATGGTCTGACAAAGCAGCCCGGCCATCCAGAATTCTTTTACAAACTTCGAAAACTGGCACATCGTAAAAAAAAAAAAAAATTAAACAAATTAAAAAAAAAAAAAAAAAAGGTGACCCAGCGCTGTTTTGCTAGACACGGTCGGGTGACTGGAAACTAACCTTCTCTATTTTTGGCCCTACTACTGGAAGTGCGGAGCATCGTCTGGTATTACCAGATGCTGTCCTTGGTATTATCTATATTGGGGGTGTAGATGGGGGGTCCTCATGTCGCATATCTATGTCGCTTAATAATGCTCATATTGCATGTTGATTTGAAGAAATGTCCATGTCCCCTGTCCCTAACTTTTTAAGCCTCATGTTGCATGTCGACTTTAAGAAAGGCCATGTCGCCGTGTCGAATTTAGAGGTCCACCCCCATTATATCATTGAACCTGATTGTAGTATGTAATATTGTTCATGTTGTATGTATAGAATCGTGTAACAATATCATACATTTCAAGTTCCCGTGTTATTAAACTGATATATCTATATGTAGGTCAGTATACATGAGGGACATAGTTTTTTTTCCCAAGAATGTATATAACATGGATATCTGTATAGGGGCAGTCCCAACAACTTGCGACGTGGGGGGAGGTTTTCAACCATTTCATTTCCTGCGTCATTATTAACCCTTTGAGGACCGCATAATGCATTAATGCATCATGCCCTTGGTCGTCATGATGCATTAATGCAGCCCTGGTGAGTATCCACCAGTGCTGCATTCAAGTCATGATGTTGATCTTTTGGGATTGAGACACTCCGATACTGCCAAAAGGGTTGGCATGATGCACTAATGCAGCACCGGCGAGTTACTCACCAGTATGCTTTGGTGCATCATGATAACAAATGTCATCTTATAGCGACATCCATACATTAAAGGGTTAAGGGCAGTGAGGGTGAACAAGTGATACCAGAAGAGGGGCAATTATTCTTGGAGCAGAAATATGTAGGACATAGCTATATATCACTGCTTTGGGTAGCTATGACACGCCTGATACTACCAGTGGTAGTAATAAGATAGGTACTATATCTTGCCCTATTCAATGCTTTTCATATTCAAATCATTGAAAATAGATAGAAATTGGCGAATGGTCCATCCAAATTGTTGTAACATGTATTATATACCTTATTCTGCTCCAATAATTCGAGTAATGTCCACAATTACCTAGACTACAAGCAAAAGGGTGCTTTATGGGTCAATGGTCATAAATCACTTTACCATCATATATGTCCCCTATCCACCTCTATAGTATTATAACTTTTAATATTTTCTTTTATTAGGTGGACTCTTACATGCTAAAACTAAAAGGGGTGGGGTCATGTAGACCAGAGAAATGAGATACTTGATAGTGATCATATCCCGGGATCATGATACAGTATAGACATATCTGCTCCCATCATCATCACATAAATTCAACTTCCACTTTTTGGAGACAGTTCTAATTAACATACCAAGTTCAGAATGGCGAACACTAAAACATTCATAAAAAGAAGATATCAAAGTCACCCTAGGAGCTCGGGATCATATAGGTAGGAGTTCCCCCCAACACCCAGAACAGCATTAGGGGGGAGTTCCGTGTGCACTCAGGCATGACGTACCGGCACGCTATGACGGACAGGCACCTCCCAATTCCACCTTCCTAGAGCTCTAAATCTCTCCTCATCACTTGACAGCTAGTATATCCTGCACCACATCCCTCCTAGCATCCACCCCGACCCTAGAACGTGTGATAGATAGTTCACTCACCTTGCTGTTGCTTCTAGTTTGCCTTAAACTTAATTCCACTGAGTTCTTCTCTTCTGCCACGACTCCGCCGGTCCCCAGAGTAGTAGCCTCCTCACTCCGTCCACCTCCGCCCTGCTCCCAAAATAACTTCTTTACAATAATTATATTTAGCTACATTCCATGAAAAGGTCTACCCTTTTCCTTCTCCTTTAATACAATAGTTGATATAAAGTGGTGGACCGTGTATTTTGGTTGATTTAGAGTTGGAATGAAGTGAATAGGTGAGGGACTCTTTTTGATCCGCGCGTAGTGATCTGCCCGACCTGTAGCGTCTGTAAATAGTCCCGGTGAGAAGCAGACGGTATTTTGTTTGCCCTGTCCTCATACCCACTGTGTGCACTGGGGCGTGGGAGGGAGGACTGGGGAGGGGGGGGGGGGGGCGCTACAACTTACTAACAACTCTGGAATTCAACACAGTGAATGGGAAAGGGGACTGGAGGGAGAGCCTAGATAGAGGGAGAGAGGGGAGGTGGGGTGACTGAGGGGTGGGGCCCGGGGGTGTGGCACATATACATGGGGGTGCAGAGCCCCCCCCCCCCCCCCCCCTCAGGTCAGAAAGTCGTCGAAATTAAGGACCCAAGGTAGCAAAATCGCTTTTTTTGACCATTTTTACTATAACCAAATTTGTCCAAAAGTCGCCAGGTTGCTTTAATTATGGTACCAGGTCGCCAGGAAAACAGCCAAGGTCGCCAGGTCGCATTTGACCCCATTGGCGCCACTTATATATGACATACAGGGCAGGTAGAAGGCATTACCGTTTACTTTAGGGGAGTCATCAATTCGTATTAAAATCATTTTCGAGGTATATACTGTTGTCGATATCAGAACATTATAAACGTGTCTGGGTGATCATGAATGTGTATATGTAAACATGCTTGAGAACTAGTATCTCATAATTATTTCCAAAGTAATAATGGAAAAAACACTGGACAATATTATGTGAGTATTCGCTGATGTTTTTGCAAGGTAGCTTAAATATAGGGATGGAGTAGGCCTATTCTTGTATTCTACAGACTCAAAATAGTTTCATGAATGAATACAAGTACCCTATAGTGTGCACTTGCATGGGCACGACACCTATATGGCCCTAGACCCTTAAATTCGACACAGCGACATGGACCTTTTTTGGGCCTTGTGACATGGGACATGAGGAGAAAATAGATAGTGACATGGGACATGGGGAATTTCTTAAGATCGATATGGCGACATGAGCATTTCTTAAGTTCGACACGGGACATGGGGACCCCCCCATCAAGGGCCCCACCTATATAAACACTGAATAATGTAAGGACCCCCCCCCCCCCCCCTAAAGTGCAAGTTATGGAACTTCGCGTAACACGTCTGGAAGTATGTTAAACTGTTGGAGGAAAGGTAGTTCAGACCTTACTATAAATATCTACTATGAATCACCCCAATGATATCTGCCCTGGGTATCTGCCCATGCATGCCTGCCATAGTAATATAATAGTATGGGAGTACGACTGAGTTGTGCGACAGTGACATCAGAGAAATTAACAATTGACTACTACCTTTCTGGTGACATATTGTTATCCCAGGACGCAGGAAAGGGTTGGGTTAAAATTAAGGGACAATGTTATAAAAGTTTAAACTGTAATATCCAGGTAAAGAACATACAACTATTACGATAGTAATATACAGTGGTGACTTTTATTATATATGCCTTGCATGGTTTAGTTAATTTCCCCTTCCATTTTAAAATCTACTAAGAGAGATGAGCTACTTCTTTTTGTCATAACTGATGTAGATATTGGGCTCCTGTGATCAACTTGGGCACTGAGAATTTCAATAGCATAAGACGGATTTATTTTGGGATTTATTTGTCCTACAAGACAGATTTTCATCTCAAAATAGGGGGTCGTCTTAAAAGTGGGGTTTTATTATATAGGATCAAAGAAAGAACCATTCTAAAGTCTTTTTCCTACAAGACAGAGTTTTATCTCAAAGTGGGGGGTCGTCTTAAAGGAGGGGTTTTACGGAACTTATAGGTTATGCGGCATCATGATTTAGCTCTCCGCAAATAGTAAATTCTTAATATCTATGCATGTATATTGAGCAAAAAAAAACATATGACTAGCATGATGTTCATATGTACCTTTAGTTATCCTTTCTAGCACCAGGGGGAGATACCGTACAGTAGATTATCATTAGTTCGCAAAAGTCCTGCTAGGTGGCTTCATTCCCCAAGTCAATGCCTGGAAACGTCCTCAAGTTCCTTTATATCGCTTCATTCCATTGTCACTTTAATTGTAGAATTTATATTTTTCTTACATGGATTATCAGGATGTTTGTCAGCTAAGGTCGTATTAAGCCAAGGTCATAAATCCATTATTGAAATAACCGCCATTAATTCCTTGTGTACTGTTCTATCAGACATGGTCCAGGGCAAATCCGGGTTATCCGATTAATAAGTTGTGTTAATTTTCATATTTAAACATTCCTTGGTCCCCTGTAGTCTGTTTACTAGACACGATCTAGCGCTTTAAATTGCATCTTAGTTCCTTGATTGGTTTGTTGCTTTAAGATAACAACTAAAGTCTTCTCAAGGGTGGTGATGCTGATCGAATCTATGAGCTGAATAAAAACAGAAATCACGCTCTAGACTCTTACTGAGGCAATGGTTCTTTTACATCCCACACTACATAGACACAGTGAGTTGGACAGGCCTTTACTATGCTGTATGTTTACCAGTACCACAGTAGGGTACCGAGTCTCGAACACACGATATTGTAGGTGCCAGATTGATTGATTGGATTGTTTTACGTCCAAGGGTGCCATGACGCCTGGGACTTGCTCAACAGTCTATTGGACTTTCGGTCCTTTCTTTTCTCTTCTAGGTTGCGCATGTACCGCCTGAGCTAACTGCACATCCCCTTCCTAGTTGCTACCCAGCCAGGATCGGTCCCTGGGGCCCATATATATGTTTTACTTGGGCCAGCTGGGCTTGCATATATCTGTGTTTAATATGGTCCTTTTTGTCCAGGGCTACCAGTAGGAGTCCAGATGGGCCAGCTCAGGAAAACTTTTTTTTCCATCAATATATGGTAAACATTCCAAAACATGCTGACATCTGATTTTCCCTCCAGAAATCACCATTTATTGTACATTTTTATAGTTTATATTTGATATGGGCTTGAGCTGGGCACTTTGAATTTGGGCTAGCCCATCCAGATTCCCACTGGTAGCCCTGGACAAAAAGGACCATAACCCAGATATGGGCAAATCAGCTTGCCCACATAAAAACACGTATGGGTCCCAATAAGCAATGTTGGCTGGGAACTGCTCGGCGTCTCAGTGTAGCTCATCCTCAGTAATGGACGTCAGTTCCTTGTGGACGGCGGCGACGTAGGCCGGGAATGTGACGTCACTGAGGCAGAGTCTGATGAGGGTGTTGAGCTGCTCTGCTGGGAGAGTGGGGCTTTCACTGTACACCACGGGCAGAGACGCTGACAGCTCCCCTAGTGCCACCTGGGGGATGGACAAGGAAATGTGCTCTTTTATATAGCCTCTAATTAAAGTGAATATACTAATACCGTAAAACCTCGGCTATAAGCCGAATTTTATTTGGCGTTTTTATTTGCTATTAGCCGAATTTTAAGCCCCAAACTCCCATTCGGCTTATAGGCGAGGTTTTAATCATGTAGGAACATAGTGAAAACAAATTTCAATCACTTTTGTTATAAGCCGAATTTTTACTCCCAAACTCACATTCGGCTTATAGCCAAGGTCGGCTTATAGCCAAGGTTTTACGGGTAATGATTGTTATGCATTAGGTTGCATAAAATCGATGATAAACTTTTCGGACATTTTTTGAAAAAATCGGTGGAGGGAGACTTTTTATTCTATATTTTATTTCATTCCCTGAAGAAGGCTAGAAATAGCCGAAACTAGTAGGAATGGTTAACTCAACATCTCAGGTCTCACCTCTTCTTATTTATAGCTGCCAAAAAAGACTCTAAATTATAGGGAATACCTTCTCAATTCCTATATTTTATTTCCTTTTTACACCAAAAGCGAGGTCACCTTTGTCATTGTTTTTAGAAAATATTACTAGTGTTTTGATAATCTAAGAAAATGGGTGTGGCAATTTTTTTAATCAGTTTTTTTTCCATTTACTAAGGTGTCAATCCCATCCCCCCCCCCAAAAAAAAAACTTGTCCAAAGAAATATGCACAGCAATCCGATTCTTTTTCAAAAATAATATATTTGCATTTCCGAAAATGGTGCAGAACATATGAGGACCAACTTATTTTTGGTCTAGCCTAAGAATCAATTCTTTTTTCCATAATTGTATTAAGAAACGTACGATCGCACCTGTTTTTATATAGATTTAGCTAGAAGACTGGAAACAAAATAGGATCTGTACTTACTTTAGCCAGTGTTGCTATGGGAACATCCCCCTCTAACTCCTCTGTCTTGTTCTTCTCCTGGAATCGTAAAACAGACGTTCATCATCACCATATTACAATCATATTTAAATAGAAATAACGGATACTTCACGAAAACTCCATGACAAGATTCCCACAAAATTTTCAGATTGAATTTCTTGACATTTCAATGACATTTCATGACGAAAATCTCAATTTTCATTTATGGCACTTCTTGTGGAGGTCGGAGGATTTGGCCCCCGAGAAAATTTCTAAAATCTAAAAAGCAAAGGGTACATTCTTGGAGATTTGGTCATATTAATTCCATTATTTTCATATTCCATGACATTTCATGACACACAGTACATGTTTACAAAATTCCATGACGTTCCATGACTTTCCAGACAACTTTCAAATTCCATGACATGCCATGGCATTCCATGACACGTGAGGACCCCGCCATGATTAAATAAGTTGGGCTCTAATCAAAGTTAGAGATTTTAGTCTATCATATCAATCTCACCAATTTCAGATTTAGATTGACAGGTCATTGGTAAACAGATGCACACAAATGATTTATGCATCCCCAAAAAAAAACCACAACATAACACCATTATATGATTACCGTATTTGACGTAATAAGCGCCCAGGGCGCTTATAAAATTATTTCTATGACGTTTTCAGTACTTAAGAGTTTAAATGTCCCCGAAATCGCGAAATTTGATACTTTGTTCTAGTTTTAAAATGCCTCAAAAAGGGGGGGGGGGGCGCTTATTAGGGGGAGGGCGCTTATTACGTCGAATACGGTAAGTTAGGAAATGATAATATTGATTAATACATTCCCCAATTAAGAAAAAGAGAAAAAGACAACGCATAACTACCTGTGTGAGTTCATCGTGCTCCATGCGCTTTATGGGGAAGTACCGCTGCAAACAAGTGACCGCCTCCAAACAGCGCGTGGTGCCCTCTGGTTCCCCGCCGTAGAACTTGATGCGGAACCGACGCGCTTCACCCTGAGGGTGGTCAAAGGTACCTACACTATTCTGTTATTGTTCTAAATCGGCAAGGCTGGGTACCCCAAACCACCCTACCATGGTGTTTTGATATTGAGTTGGAATTCGCGGCCTACACGAAATTTCATCACCCCTCCATTGTTAAAAATTGAGCTTTTATAGGTCTCTCAAAAAAATGGTTTCAGGGAATTTCTTTGTTGCTAATTTTTTATGAAAAACATGATAAAAGTGGGACAAATATTGGCAGTGTAGAGTTCGTCTATATGTAATTCGATTAAATAAGGACTCGAACTGCAGTTTTCATGTAGAGATGCAAGAAAACAGGGTTTATTTCGTTCTCCTGTACAACAATGCTAATCCTTGAAGTATATGAGGTTCGATCAATGTATATTCAGCTTTCAATAACTTTCACTATATGACACAGTCAGAGACCTGAGAAGGTCTGCCGGAGCAAGGGGGTGAGGACAGCTTATATATACTGTCCGCCTCCGATAGGGGTGCCCCCTGGCTCTGGCCGCCCGAACTACCTTGTAGGCGTTCGACTATAATACTAATATTAGTGTCCCTACACCACCCCCCCCAGACATTACATACGCTTACTCTTTTAAATATATATACAATATAATATAAACTCATACAACTGAGTTTATCTTAGTAAAGCGTTATGTTACGTCGTGAACACAGTAGGGTATATAAACATATACAAAACTAATATTATTTACACAGGTGGTAATACATCCGAACGGCTAGACACATTTCGAATTATTAAGGACACAGGTATAGTATACATACAAACATATACAGATTAGCGACTAGAACAACTTGACATCTCTCATGATTAAAAAAAAATAGGAACAAAAAACTGAAGATCCGGGCAGCCATCCTAACCTTTTTGAACATTGGTGAGGCACGAAGTACCATCCTTTCGGAGGGACTCGGGTGTGTGGTGCTCTCCTCTTCAACAGCCGTCCTGTCCCAAACTGGATAGGCACGTTCATTCGAACGGGTTAGTGGTGCTCTCCTCTTCATTTTTCGTACTGCTGTCTCTGTTCTGACTGAACAGACACGTTCTTCCGAACGGGTGATTGGTGCTCTCCCCTTCAGATGTTTGGTCACCGAATTCATCCTGCGTACTCCTGTTACTGCTGTTCGATTGTTCAGTAGACATTCATACCACACTAACTCATTCTCTTTCGAATATCAATTCATTCATATCTTCTCACTCTCGAATCGTGGGCTCACCCCTCCTCACTCTGGTTCTTTAGGAGTTCCAGAGCGGATTCGCGGGTGCCGTCCCACTCGTCCAGGAACACACCAAATACCTGCTGGAACTTGACGTTCATAGCCTCGTTCCGGTCATTGGACTCCTGCAGTCGTTTCTGAGCCAAAGCAGTCCTTGATGCGGCTAGCTTGGCTTCGTTCCGGATTTTGTTAGTTTCGGCGGCCAATAGCGCCTCGTTCTCTTTCTCCAGGGACATTCTTGTATTGGCTTCCTGTTCAACCAGAGAGCGGGCGAATAAATTCGCCACCCCCTGATTGTATCGGACAGCCAATTCCCTCTGCGACTCTTGGAAATCGTCCACCGCCTGCTGGGCTTGGGCGCAAACCACTCTGTCACTCGGATCAAAATACATATCCACCGGTCTTGTGCTCAGTCGGGGCCTATTGTCCGGAATCTGAGTCATTTCAGGTTCGACACGTTGAGGAACCTTCTGTCTGCCCAATTCTGGGAAGTCACCTGACTCCGGCGCAGGGGTCGGTTCTTTCCGGTCGAACCAAGCAGGTGGGTTATCACTCTGCGAAGCTGACGCTGCTGCCGATGATGCTGCCGAGGAAGGATGTGAGTCCGACCCCCCACTCATGGGCGACTGATACTCAGTCGAATCTTTCCGCTTCTGCTGCTTCGACCTGGAGTCACGAGCCACAGCCAGTGGCTTCTTAAACTCCGAGGTCTCGGGTGAATCGGAACGATTCTTTTTCACTCTGCCACTCGCTGGACTGCGGCTAGCCCGCCTCTTCTCATCAATCTTTGCCTTGGGTGAATCACCCCTCCATTCACATACTCTCGAGAATAGTTCGTTCGTCATTTGGAATTTCCCTCGAGCTCTCACTAGTGCAATCCTCGCACACAGCTTGCCTTTCGTGGACTCATGCACATTACAGAATGATTCGGTCTTCACGTGGATGTGTTTGAAGTCCGAAGGGATCATTCTGTTGTATTCCATCATTACTTTATCGTGCAGGCTCATCACTTTCTCGCGTGCTGCACTCAGTCCGGGGCTGTGACAATACTTCAGATGGCGAAGCATCACACCCCTTCTCGGAGTAACGCAACCATCACAGGTTGCGCTATCCCTCTGTCCTTTCGAATTGGCACATTTGTAGACCACAGCGTGGTGGAAGTGCCGTTCGCAGAGATGCCGCAGGAACCGCATCGCTGACGGATATGTCCTGTCCCTTCCCTTCTCTTCAATGCAAATGGTGAACGGGCAATACCGCTCACCGTCTTTCAGATACCAACATAAGTAGGCCCAGCGCAACTTCGACTTCTGGTCTCTTATGTAGTAACTTTCGGGATATTTCAACAACTGTTGAAACCATTCTTTATAAAAATCGGATGGCAAGGGATCTTCCTCGGTTTCCCGAATCCAGTCCTCATCATCACTTTCGCCATTCATATTTCGGGGTTCGGGGCAACCGTATGATTTCTTGCCCTTCGCGCATTCTTCAAACGAACCTGGAATGAAGTGCGCGAACTTCGCCTCACTATTCTTCCAGATCCGTTGTACTCTTTCCTGGTCCCCCTCATCTTTCAGCTCCTCACTATTCTCTCCCTCTTCTACCTCCTCTGGCCCTTCCTCATTCGGAACCTCCATCTTCTCCTCCGGATCCTGTCTAGTTGGATCCGGATCGGTTTCTGGAGGCTCGCCCTCCGAGTCGGGTCCAGACTCATCGTCCGGACTGTCTTCGGATTCAGTCACTTTGCTGGCCTTCTTAGTCGCTCCTTTAATAATATTGCTGACCTTGGCGGCGGCAGCAGCCTGTACGGCAGCTATACGTCCTTTCAGTGGATTATCACTTGAAGGATCTTTCTGGCCTACTGCCTCCGTGACTTTAGCAATCACCTTCGGAGGCACAGTCATTTTTGCGTCTTTCTTTGATTCCTTCAACTTCTTTTTTTCTTTCGCTGACAGGACCGGTGTGAAGGCACCCTGGTCACTGTCAGATTCGGTGTCGGTCAGAGTCTTTTTCTTTGTTCTTCCCTTCACACTTTTAACTTTCGCTTTCTTGGTGTTGTCCTCTCCGTCGGTTTCGCTCTCCGTCGACAGGCTGCCCTTTTTCTTGGCGGCCTTCAGGATCGCTTTCCCCTTTCGGATGGATGCCAATCGTTCTTTATGTTGGGCCGAGCTCATCTCTTCCTCCAACCCGGGTACGTATGCCCTAGTGGCGTAGGTCCCCTCCCGAATCATCGTACTGATGATTTCGTTCAGTTTCTCCTCCGGCTCCGCACACTCCTCCAGTCGACGAAGCAATTCGTCTCCATTCAGAGTGTAGAGCCTCGGGACTTCCGGATGCTCCGCTCGTTCGACCCAGTCTTCTGCAGTCCTGGGTTCTTTCTCCATGTCAGGTTCCCGGTACAGTACATCTCCTGCGATGTCCATTCCGGTAACCCCCATCCCCGTATGGTCAGTCAAGACATGCGGGACGTTCGGAAGGCGATTTTGCCGATGTGCGATTTCGCAATCGAACATGGCCCTTCTGAACGACTGACTCACTTGCAGTCCAGCCTCAGTCTGATTATAAAACAGCAGCCATTCGGATGGCAGTGCTGCATACTCAGTCGGTGATAGGAAGTGTCGAACGCAGTCTCTGGTGGCTGCGTCCCAACACTTTCGTTCTCCTTTTATGATTCGGTCGTGAATATGGATTTCCCGACCGTCGTACCTTGATTTAGATCCGTCCAGATTCGGTTCGAGCAGCGGCTCGTCCGATCGTTCCAGGATTTCTTCAATCTCCATTCCCATGCTACCTTCTTCTATTTCGGAATTATCCTCATTCAATGCGCTTTCTTCGTTCTTGGTAACTGGCGACATCGCCTCAGTGTCCATAAATGCTTCGGACACCTCGTCGAGGGCCGATCGTTCCGAATGAGAGCCAGACGCCGAAGCCATCGTGACACTCAAGTTCTTTCACTCGATAAAATAAATGAATGACAGGTACCAGGACCCTCTCTACGGGCTCCTGGCGACTTCACCCACCTGCTCTACACCGAGTTCACTTTAAACAGTCTTTATATCCTCGCTTTTTGTGCTCTGATACGCTTCCCCTTGCTCTGTCCGGCGAACCGTAAACAAATATGGCGGATCGTTGACCCGCGTCGACCTTTGCGCACGCGCGTCGGTCTCGCGAGATACCGCGCATTCGGCGAGACTTCAGTTTTCCCGCGCTTGATAAATATAAACAATCATTCACTCTTCCCGCGCGTCACGCATTACGATCAGGTAATTATAGCACTGATATCCTCACCGCCCTGTCGAATTCATCTCGAGTCATTATGGATTTAAATACGGATAGCAACTACTAATCCGCCGGATTATCCGTCCATTACCCACTGGCACATTCACAGGTAAGTTTGTTGGATTTCTGACTTTTATCGTGATCATTCCTATATAGAAGACGAATTACCAGGTTACCCCGGTAATTATGACAATACTTAACTGATTACATCGTTGTGTTTCAGGTTAGGTGACAGCACCCCTCACTCTCAACCTAGGGCTGCAACGAACCCCCACTGGATTCTCTTTACACCTGACATTCGGAGCGGTCTGCTTCCGTTCCCTCTTAGCCATTGAGGGAACAGTCCTTCTCTTCCTGTCTACACCTGCCGAGACATTCTTTGCTTTCTCCGATCTTTTTGGAGTTCGTTTAACTTGCACCGTTTCCTTCTTCACCTTCCTAGGTCTCCCCGGACCCCTCTTCTCGACTACTTTATCTAACTCCCTTTTCATTTCCTCCTTCTCCTCTTGCCCCATCTTGAACATTTCCGTGGAGTACTCTCTCCCCTTCCATGGTTTCAACCGGGCCACATTCGATTTCTGATTCCTCCCGAAGGTATCCCTCATCAGGACTGTATCATCACTTACTCTCTGGGTAATCCTCCACGGACCATCCCAATTATCTCTCAGCTTGATGCCAACCAGAGGTTCGTGGTATCTTGCTACTAAGTCCCCTACCGCAAACCGCCGAACCTTTAGATTAGTATCATAGCCCACTTTCTGCCATTTAGCTGTCTTTCCTAATTCCTTTCTTACTAATTCATACGCCTTCCGGAATTGTTCCTTCAACGCTTCCACAAACATGATCTGACACGGGACATCTGGATTCATACCAACTACTCCGAACACTAGGTCCGCTGGCATAATCAGATCCTCTCCGAATACTAACAGATTCGGAGAGCAGTTCGTACTCGCATGTACCGTGCTATTATAAGCATGGCAAACAAAGTCGCACTGCTCATCCCAATCATCCATCTCTTGATTTACTAAACTCTTCAGGACCTGTATTAGGGTACGATTGAATCTTTCCACCTGACCATCACTCTGTGGTCGATACGGA
This sequence comes from Harmothoe impar, assembly GCA_947462335.1. Lineage (NCBI taxonomy): Eukaryota > Metazoa > Annelida > Polychaeta > Phyllodocida > Polynoidae > Harmothoe > Harmothoe impar. Next base: position 18,486 of record CANHQG010000304.1, read on the forward strand.
TTGGTTTGGGTCTTGCAAATGGCCAATTGATGACACATTTCCTGCCATAGATTCGATTCGAACTCTCTCCCTTGGTCGCTATGCAACATCAGAGGCACTCCCAAATGTAGGATCCATCCTTTAACTAACATTCTCGCACAAGTCGCTGCTTTGTGATCCTTCATCGGGAATACCTTCGTATACTTCGTATAGTAATCCGTTACCACCATCATACATGTATTTCCTTCCGGAGTTGTCACAAATCCTGTAATTATATCTACTGCCACCCTCGCGAACCTTACTCCAAACAATTCCTGGGTCAAGGGCATTTTACCTAGCCCAGGACCTGGCTTGCTCGTACAGCATTTCGGACAAGTGTCTATCCATCTCAACAGATCCGTACTCATACCTGGCCAGTAATACATTCTAGCCAGCCTTTCCAGAGACCGTTTTCTCCCAAAATGGCCACTGGTCCGATGCCCATGGCAAAAGAACATTATATCCCTTCGCATGGCAGTAGGAATAAAGATCTGTCTTGACTTATTTCCCAAAGCATTCGTCTTCCACCTATAAATCAATCCATTTACCACCTCTAACTCTGTCCATTGAGCTATTAGTCGTCTCATCTCCCTGTTCTCCAACGATATCGCTGGCCGATCCGGGACCCTTCCTTCTCGAAGTAACATCGTCAGACGGATACTATTCGCATCTCTCTCCTGGAAGCTCTTAATAGAATTCTCATCCCATTCCAGTATTACCGGTTCGAGATCCCTAAAAGGCTTTCGGATTCCTGCCAGCACGGCATTATGCTTCCCACAATCGTCACATCCGTCATTCTGACACTTCTTCACTGGGATTCGCGACAACGCGTCAGCGTTCACATGCTTAGCCCCCTTTCTATGCTGAATTTGGCTGTGGTCCAATCCGAACTCAGATAGGTGTGCCAACCACCGTCCTATCATACCTTCCGCATCTTTAAAGTTCAATAACCACCGCAGGGAGGAATGATCCGTGCGTAATGTAAAATCAGATCCCCACAAGAAGTGTTTATATTTCTTTGTATACACTACCACTGCCAACAATTCCCTCTTTGTCGTACAATAATTTCTTTGCGCTTTACTCATTGTATTGCTTGCGAATGCTATAGGAACCTCCTTCCCATCTTGGACTTGAGACAAAGCTGCCCCTATACTCTCATTGCTCGCATCAGTGTCTAATATAAAATGACCATCCGCAGTGGGGTATTTCAAAACCGGTGTTTCCACGAACAACCGTTTAATGGTTTCGAATGCTTCCCCTTGTTCCTTTCCCCATGGAAACTTCTCCTTACGTCTCCCCGGGGTCCAGTGCGACAGACATTGAATTGGATAACTTATCCGGGAATATCCTGGTAAGAAATCTCTGTAATAAGAACAAAACCCTAAAAAGGAGATGATCCGTCCTAGATAGTTAATCGTCCAGATACACTAGACATTTCTTCCACAACAAGTCACTCAGTAAGGTCTCCATCATGGCTTTGAACGTGGCCGGAGCATTACATAGTCTGAATGGCATCACGTTATACTGGTACAACCCTACATGGCTCGAAAACACTGTTTTCTCCTTGTCTTCTTCCTTCATTCCCACCTGCCAATAACCGGACTGCAAATCAATCGTGCAAAACCATTCATTTCCTCCAAGGGAATCAATGGTCTCGTCTATCCGGGGGAGCGGATACGAATTCTTCTTAGTCAAGCCATTTAGCTTCCGGTAGTCTATACAGAATCGGATACTCCCATCCTTCTTTGTTACCATACATACTGGACTACTCCAAGGACTGGTGCTAGGGGTTATCACCCCTTCCGCCAACATCTTCGTAATCTCTTCCTCCGCCACTACTTTCTTTGCCAACGGAAGACGTCTATATGGTATCTTTACTGGATTCGCCCCTTCCGTGTTAATTGAGTGTAGGACTCGATCCGTTCGTCCCAACGGCTCTCCGGGCCGCGCAAAGGCTAAACTACACTCAGTTAACATCTCCCTCAGGGCATTCCTCTGTCCATCTGTCTCTACTCCGGACCCTTCTATTAACTTTGCCAATCCCTCCTCCATTACTTCACTGTTCGGGACTAGTCCACTTCCATTTTCAAAGCTACTGGTGACCGCTTCTGCGGATATCACTTCTCCCACTACAGTGCCTTTTTCTAGATAGATGGTTTTCGAACCCGGGTTCGTTATGGGGGCTACTCCCCATGCTATATTTCCTATCAGGGTGTCGGCCAATTCCAAACCCTTCTTTCCCAACACTGTCACATTAGGTTCGAAAACCCCCGGAACGCCCCTCTTCATCCTACTGGAGGCTATTAAGACATCACATGCCATTCCGGGAGGTATTTTTACCGTCTGCACTACACTCGCTACACCACTTACTTCACGTGCCAGGCATTGTATCCTGTCTTTGTAGGGATGATTTAATTTCAACACTCCAGTGACGGGGTCCAATTTTACCCCATATAAGGAAGCGAAATCCATCCCAATGATACCATCGTCCTCTATCCCAGCGACAGTAGGGGAAATGATATATTCCCTACCGCCTACCAAGATGATCATACAAGTCCTACCAAACGTTCGTATCTTGCTCCCATCAGCCGCACATGCATTTACCCTCGTTGTGAGGTCGTCATCCATGCTCGACACCAGATCGAAGAATCTCTTTGACATAGCGGAGTGGCTAGCTCCGGTATCCAACAAAAATTCCCCCATTCTGCCGTTTACAGATACGGACACATACCATCTCTTTCCTCCCATCATCGAGGGATTACTTGCGAACCGTTTGACGTCGTCTGTCATGTCAAAATTGAATCCGAATCCTTTCAAATACTCCAGACACGGATGACCTTGGGGAAGGCGGATCCCCCCGATCCTGGATAGTTCCTCTACCCAACCTTCCTCTCTATTGGTGACCGGTTTCCCTTCTTTGCTCTCCCTGGCAACTGTCTCACCAATACCCCCAGCCCCACATGTTTTCGGCTCATTAGCATTTCCCATGCTGCTGGGCGGATACATTACAGACTCCTCAATCGCGTTCGTATGGATTGTACCCTGGCATACTTTATTCGGGGTCGTCAGTTTGCCTTCACGGACAACCCCTTCTAATTTCCCGTCTCCTCTCTCTTCCTTTCTCGCCAAACTGGTTTCTCAGCCGTACATTCGGCTGCGAAATGTCCGGTCTCTTGGCACCTGAAACACTTCACCGTTGCCCTATCTAGCTCCGGTCGTTTCTGATAGTCCAACAATCCTTTCATTTCTTCCATCATGGCCATCAACCGTTTTTCGTTCTCGGATAACTCCACCACCTGGGGGGTAGGGGTTGGTTTAGAGCTTGCCTCCACTGGCTTCTCCTTCTCGGGTGGCTTACTAACATTTTTCTTCCACCGATTCTTTCTATCCCACTTGTCACCCCCGATGGCTGCTATTCGTTCTTTACCCGAACCATCGTCCGAATCACTCTCCTCGGGAGTGGCCGTATGTGCAGACGCCACCCTTTGGTTGGGTACGAACCCAGCAAGTAATCGTTTCTTCTTTTCATGCTGATCTATAGCCAAAAAGAAGTCTACCATCGATGAACCTCGTCCCCATTCTTTCTGGACGAGTTCAGCATGGGACGGATCCCTCAGTCCTTTTATAAAGTGTGTGAATAGTTCATCTAAGAAATATTCATCATCACGCCTCCAATAAGGTCGGGCCTTTTGCAACAATCTTTGAAGTTCTAGCCCGAACACTTTCGGAGACTCCTTTGGTTTTTGCGTTCGTACCTGGAACTCCGACCAAGGATCATTCGCGGACAACACACCAAAGATATGTGTGGCGGCTGCCACCAATTGGTCATAGTTTCCATCTTCTCCATACGTCTCTCGCCAATCATCTACAGCTATTCGTCCCGGACCCTCACTCAACCATTTAATGAGGGGACCTAAGGAAGCCTCCTTGTCCCACCCATGGTAACGATTATCGTCGCAAAAGTCTTGGTAGCTTTCCTTCCAATTCTCTCCATTGAACCGCCGGGGAGTTCGAACAGGCTTTCGGGCACTGTTGTGACTCCATACCAGTCGATCAGACTGCCTCCGACTCCATTCCATAATTTCTGACTCATCCTCCCGGGTCCGACTGCAACAGTCTATCCCCATTCCTTGTATACAAGGATCGGATTCCACTATCGCAGCAACCCTCGGGCCCATAGATGATCGTTTTGTCAACCTTCTCGGGGCAGGGACCGGTCTTGGTGTCCCTCCTCTTGGATTGGGCTGGGTTCGATCAGGGCTGGGTGGGTAACCTCCGTATGAACCAGGGTCCGGCACAGTCCCGGCTCCTCCTCCCGGGTTAGTTCCGGGGTTCGGAGCACCACCTGCCCCCCTGCTCGGAAGCGATCCACCCCCTTCGTTATAGGACTGGTGTCCTTCGTTCGATCCGGCCCCGGGTAATGGTGCCCGGTACTGGTAGGTTATATTATATATTGGTGGTGGTGGTACCGTATAGTTGTGTCCCGCCAGCGTGTCATCCGCAAAGGGATGTAGAGAGCCGTAGCTATGATTCATTCGTTTGGGTGGGGCTTCACTCGTAATATCATGGGTGCTAGAGATCTCTTTCTCCTCGGTTCCCCCATATGTGACTTTACGGTCAGCCTCATTCGGGGCAGTCCTCCCTTGGGTTCGTGCGTACTTCCCGTCCGAAACGATCCCCCGGGTCTCGATTGGATCCACGGTAGTTAATATCGGACTAGGCGTGGATGCAATGTGCTTAGGTAGCTTGGCTCCCTCGTTCGTCGGTTCCCGGCTTCTAGCCTCTTCTTCTTTGTGGATTTCATCCATCTGACTCTGATAGGCCAGATAGGTATCATTGATTTCGTCTTTCTTTTTCTGAAGAATTTCGAGGTCAGCCTTCATGTCAATTCGGGCTTGCTTCAACGCCTCTCGTTCTTGCTCAAACTGTTCCCTCAGGGCCTGGCCGGATTTTTCTTCCTTCGAATAGTCCGCCTTGATTTTCTTGACCCTTTTGGATTGTCGCTCGATCTCGCTTTCATCCCGAAGATCCCGACTTCGGCGAGCCTCTTCCTTTTCTTTCTGGAGTTGTGCTTGCTCCTCTGTCAGACTGTGTTGAGCGATCTTAACCTTCTGTTGGACTTTAGCCAATTGAGAGGTTTCAAGAGCCAGTTGTTCACTTATATATTTCCTATCCGCTTGTATTCTGGATTTCACTTCGCTCAGTTCCTCAGCTTCTTTCTGGTTCTGGGCGATTACCCTTGCCTTTTCGTCGGCCAGTCGGATCAAATCCTCATTCATGGCTGTATACCGACCCCTCATCTCCTCCTCCTCTGCTTTCAATTTCTCACAGTAGGCGTCGTAGTCAGGGACCTGTCGACCTCTTCTAGACAGGTCTCGTTCCATATGTCCGAGGTTCGGTTCGGAGGGAAGCATGTCTGCCCATGGATTCCCTCTGAACGGATTGGTGTTCGGAATTGTTCTGATAGGAGGAAATTCTCCCGGAGTTCGAAAAATCAGACTCCTCTTTCGAGATTTTTTATTCTCTGGGGTGTGCATTCGAGAGGCAATATCCCAGATTTCATTTATTTGGGCGACTGCGTAATCCAGTTCCCCATCCTCCAGTTCGGTCCCTGATCCTTCATCCCCCCCGTTCCTTGACTGAGCCTCTGCCAGGGTCAGTCCGCTATCTTCTACATAAAAATCCTGGTCACGGCACCAGTGTAGAGTTCGTCTATATGTAATTCGATTAAATAAGGACTCGAACTGCAGTTTTCATGTAGAGATGCAAGAAAACAGGGTTTATTTCGTTCTCCTGTACAACAATGCTAATCCTTGAAGTATATGAGGTTCGATCAATGTATATTCAGCTTTCAATAACTTTCACTATATGACACAGTCAGAGACCTGAGAAGGTCTGCCGGAGCAAGGGGGTGAGGACAGCTTATATACTGTCCGCCTCCGATAGGGGTGCCCCCTGGCTCTGGCCGCCCGAACTACCTTGTAGGCGTTCGACTATAATACTAATATTAGTGTCCCTACAGCAGCATATTTGGTATCAAATTAAAGCAACTGGTGATTCTGCCAGTAATGCAGTGGGCCTGTAGGATAGAAATATACATTTACAACTACCGGGTACTAAAATGTGAATTTAGGTCATGAAAAATATATATTATCAGCCCATTTATCCTATACATTATTTAGCCCGCGAGTAGAAATTAAAAAAATAGAAAAGTCTTCCCCTTTCGTTGCCCCCCTTACCTTCAGCTTGCAGAGCAGCAGCAGACTGTCCCCCTTACTGACCCCCTTCATGCTGCTACTGGTGGAGGGCAGCGCGTGGCTTTCCTGTGGAGGAGAAAATGTTTATTAGTCCTTTAAAGTGGCATAATCACCAAGCGTATCCCAAATACAATTCTAGTACTGTTCTAGTCTACTATGTGGTTAAAGCTTGACCGTCATGGTTGAAGTGAGGCCAAAAGCACTTTTGGAATAGTTCAGTTTTGATTCACAAGATTCTCTTAAGGGCTAGGAGCTCAGCTCTTACAGGCACAAGATAGGGTGAATATGTTGTAGCTGGACAATGCTCATGGTCCGCTGTCCAAACACTGCTGCCCTCTGGTGGAACTGTTATTTTAGTCTATGTATGGAAAATGCTGAACTTATTCCCTGACGGCCCAGCAAGTGATGAGAATGACCCTTTAAGGCTTAAAAAAATTGTTGTTTTCCGGTAACATTTCCAAAAATAAAGGGTCATTTAATAGGTCAAATTTCTTTTTTGTAAAAAAAAAAAGGTGATTTTTGTCGTAAAAAAACAAAAATGTTATATCTTTTTTAAAAAATTAAAAGAATTTCCAAGATGAAAAAAATTTGGGTCGACCAAAAAAAAACAGAGGGTCGGTCAGGATACTGAAATTTCTATTTTAGACTTTGGGCATGTCTAGGCCAAGTCTCACTAGATTGATACAAATTGATCTGATGAGACTTAGTCTCTAGTATGTTTAGGTACCTGGACTGTAGGTCCTGCCATGACCACCAGGTGACTTGATGACGTCACAAACAGGTCCAGACGCTCCTTGGTGCCGTCGTAGAACTGCAGATGGAGATGTAGTAATGAAACATGTGTCACAGCAAGCCCATGGGGATGACACTTATTCAGACTTATTTTAATTGCTACCGTAAAACCTTGCATATAAGCCGAGGTTAGTACGGGAGTCAGATCGGCAGTGCGGTTTATAATGGGTGTGGACCATCAAATTCGACATGGCGACATGGCTATTTCTTAAAATCGACAATCAACATGAGGCCTAGTGATCTGCGACATGAAGCTCAAAAATCATAGTGACAGGCGACATAAGCAATTCTTAAAATCGACATGGGACATGGGCATTATTAAGCGACATTGACATGTGACATGGCCATTTTTTAAGATCGACAATCGACATGGGGACCCATCCATGTCGATTCCTTTTTAATTCTCTGAGTCGTCTATTATAGCCTTTTAGGGGGCACTGTGCGCAGAATCAGCCGCCATTATTAGTGGACGTAAAGCACTTATTTTGTACAGCAGCCCCCTAAAACTGCCGCTTGTGGTTAAATAATAACGATTTTGGCTTCATAAAAGGAAATGACAGCAAGATGAATATGTATAAATTTCCGGATTCATTTGAGAGTATTTGCTATTAAATTGTTACGACCATTTCATCAATATCAGCATATTTTTAGGCTACGTTCGGACACAATAACGTTTATTATACGTCCCCTGGCAAAATGGCGGAAATTTTACAGGAAGTCGCTGCCAGACTCAGAGAATTAAAGCTTGACCGTCATGGTTGAAGTGAGGCCAAAAGCACTTTTGGAATAGTTCAGTTTTGATTCACAAGATTCTCTTAAGGGCTAGGAGCTCAGCTCTTACAGGCACAAGATAGGGTGAATATGTTGTAGCTGGACAATGCTCATGGTCCCCTGTCCAAACACTGCTGTCCTCTGGTGGAACTGTTATTTTAGTCTATGTATGGAAAATGCTGAACTTATTCCCTGACGGCCCAGCTTAAATAGCTGAGATATCTTGAAAGGTGATGCTCACCTTCCAGCTGTCCTTGTCGGCGTCACTGCTGCCCCCCTGTGGCGAACCTGTGAAGTAGGCGTACTTGGCGAGGCGCCATCTGTGGTCGGACAGCGACATCACGCCTGCATCTATCATAGGAAGAATTGGTCACATTTGAATGCACGCACAGCAAATTGCATGGCATTGGGAGAACTGGGACGACTTAAGTTAAGCTGTATTGTCAAACAAAGGATGGTCAGTTTCTGGCATAGAATTGTTGCTGGGAAAACAAGTAAAATATCCCACATCATATATAAAATTGTGCAGGAAAGACAAAGGATTGATGGCCTTCAGTCGCAATGGCTGACACATGTACAGGATAGTCTTAACCAAAGTGGGCTTGGCAACGTCTTTGGTGACGAGGCTATAACTACTTCACACAGCTTCATAAAAGCCACAGTGAAAAGAAGGCTCACAGACATAGAACACCAGGATTGGCACAGCACTGTTATGGATTCTGGCCACTGTTATAACTACAGAATCTTTAAAAATGAGCTAAACCTTGACCCATATATAGTCAATCTTAATGCCAAAAATAGAACACACCTGAGCAGATTCAGGTGCGGGAACCACAGTCTCCCAATCGTAACGGGAAGGTATACCAGAGTTGAGCATTCGGAGAGAAAGTGCCCTTTACGTAAGAGTGGTGACATAGGAGATGAATTTCATTACATCTTTCACTGCCGCGCCTTCGATCATGACCGATCAATCCTCCTCGCCAACAATATACCATCCCGCCCAAGCACTGTAACCATGGCAAATCTCTTTAATAACAAAGACCCCATTGTCCTAAGTAACCTATCAAAATTTTGTGCTACAGTTATGGAAAAATTTAAACCCACAAAAAGGATACCACCTGCGAAAAAGGACAGGTCTAAGATTAAAGATCTAAGCATAAGAAGACTGCACTAAATTAAAGCTCTGCCAATCCTGGTTAATTAATTAAAGATGGATTGTGTGATATACATCACAAGTGACCCAGGGCTTTTCCAATGATGTATATAGTATTCCAGTACATGTATATCCACTTGATCACACTTGACTCAGGGGGGCTAAACGCTTCATGGACCTCCATGACGGACCTCCATGACATGACGGACCTCCATGACAGACCTCAAATATGGAGCGTGTGAGTGGCCTCACAGATGACTCAGGGTAATCTGTCAATTCTGGCATCAAAAATGAATTCGGATGAGTGATCTAATTTGAGTACAATACATTCTTTCTCATTTCTGACAGCAGAATCGTAATCGCCAGAAAAAGCTACCCTAATTTCATGTATTGGAAGTCATATATAATCGAATTCCAGGTGGTGGCTGTAGGTGAGCAGGTGGCTGTGGGAAAGCAGGTGGCTGGGGGCGAGCAGGTGGCTGTGGGCGTCAGCGCCCAGCAGCGCGTAACCGCTGTTTTACGTCTCGGCCAAAAAACGAGTCGATCAGAGCGTCAGCAGCAACACCATCGCCGTTTCCGTTTCACCGTGTCGGTCGGCTGCGGGGCGGCATGTGCTATGCGTCCATGCCTTTGCCGTCCATCCCCTGTCCCCCCGCCCCTGGTGTACAACCGCTATCTGTATCATGACCGCAGCCGAAAGGTCCTTAATAATTCTGTGTGTACCTTTAATTTCAGCTCAAAAGCGTCTCATAAAAACGTCTCACCTGCTCTTAACCATTGTAGGTATAGGAAGTCTGTGTGAACGTGCATCTTTTAAAGTCAGGATTCAAGGTCACTGGCCTATCTTCAGCATTAGTTCACACAGACTCTGTTTTCGGGTAGTTTTTGACATTTATTCAAGAGCGTTTTTCTACTACAATTCTTTTTCTTTTTACAAACTGAAAAAAAGAGGGAGGTACAGTTTGTTTCAATTTATATGCATGTCTTTATTTCGATCTGATAAATGAAAAAACAAATGCAGGGGAACAGTTCAAAGTCAGCTGACCAAACTCTGTTTTTTGCTGGAAAACCGTCTCACAGAGACCCAGGTGTCACGCCACAAAACCCCTTATTATACCTTCATCAATTGTATTACGTCATATTACGTCATATTACGTCATAATTATGATTTATGATTATTAATATTCATATTTATTATTATTTGTAATACGCACAATACTTTATACATATTTTCAATCCATATGTCCATCAAAGTACACCTAGACGTCAGACATACCTATTTCTCACTAAGCCAAGCCAAACTGACCCCCACACTTAATTAATCCATAGATCACAAGCAGACCCTTATCCCTTGGACAATAGGTAACGGTCGGCCCCTCCAGACAACAAGGCACCGACCGGTCACCTATACACAAAACAAATGAACTATATGTTGACCCCAAGGATTAACTGTCAACACATAAAACAATGCTATAGAGCTGGACACCCTTAATCAGTGTGGCACCGCCAAAGCCACTTGAGCCGGCTGGAGGCCACCTGGAAGGTGGGCGACAAAGCCCCCATGTGTGCATGCTACTTATTATGTAATCCATTACCCATAATGCACTGGACCCAGGCTCCCCACCCGCGGTCCAGCGCACACCACATGTTAAAGCCATGAATATATAATTATCCAATCAAATGTCAAATGTATATTATCCAATGAAAACCACTGTTACATCTACTTCCGGTCACATGGGCACCCCCCTCCACCTGCCGGGCACCTGTACTTATACCCCGGTCAGATGGAGGAGGAATTCACTTATCATCTTGCAACCATCAGTAACTTATATACTGAGCCCTAGTGACTGGTACTCTGATATTAATATTATTATTAATAAAAGATACCAAGTATTGAAACTGACGTCTCACCTCATCTTTACGCCCTCATTGATGTGGAAGGGTTTTCCCTAGCCACAGAGTGGTAGAGAACCGGGCAACCTTCAGCTACCTGCGACCATGAAGAAATTTTTTAATGCAGAGACACCAGTCCCTCAGTGACCTATCATCACGGAGGCACACTAGGAGCCAGGGACCAGCACCAACATCAGGTCTACAACCCACCAGGAGGAAAGGACCAAGCAACAACAAGCACATCACCAAGTCCACCTCCTGCATCTACAAGGACACAGTAAGACATTCTAAAACAACACTTATAGACACTGTACCTATTATACCTATAGACATAGCTACCCCACCCACCTCTCCCATTCGTGTTGAACCCACTGTCAACATGGCCGGAGACGATCAGGTAGAGGTAGAAAGACAACGAGAGCTAGACGATAGGATATCAAGAAAATTAGATGAGCAACTAGCGGCCCATAAGGCAGAGCTAGAAAGACTGAAATCTGATATCGCAGAATATAGGAACAACAAGTCCATTAGCGACCTGGCTAGCGCCATATCAAAAGCAAGCAAATACACCATCCGGGAACCAATTAGATTTTCGAAACCGGACATTAAAATGAGCACCAGCAAGTGGTTCACAGACCTAGAACGATTTGTTAGACTAAAATATCCCCAAGAAGATCACCCCATCCACGTCACTTGCGCAGTCTATTTAACTGGACCAGCGTACGAGTGGTACAGTATGCAGCCCACTAGCATACAGGATGATTACGATCTCATAAAGAAGGGACTTATTCATCACTTCAAGGATGTCGAAAATGACATCAAGCTATTGACACTGTCCCAATTTGACCCCACCCTACACACCATGGAAGAATGGCTAAAGGACGCCAACACCCACTTCCAAAACAAGGGGGTGGACATAGAAGCTGCCATTATCCAGGTAGCCACTGTACTAAATGAGGACTACCGAGAGGCGATCAGAGCGGAAAGTCCTACTACATGGGCCTCCCTCTGTAGAGCACTCAGGTGTGCATACCTCTACAAGAAGACCTCCACACACAAGGTATCATCCCTGTCCAACAACACCCTAGATCCAGTCATAGCTGCTCAGTTAAGGGAGAAGGACAGGGAGAACGAGAAACTAAGAGACCTTCTTCAGAAACAACAGGAAGTTATGGAGACGGAACATACCGTGGCTGCTATGGGGGGTGGTAAACCAAAACCCACCTACCACAAACAAGCAGCTGCACCGACACATCAGTCTCCACCAACTGACTTCGCGTTACCACCTAACTATAGGGGGAGGAGAGAGGACTTCGACATCAACTACGTTGACAACATAAGGAAGGCACGTTCAATGGGCCTCATCCCTCCCACCCACCGATTCAAAGGGGGACCCAAAGACATCATAACCCTTCTTCAAACGGGTTCCCTACCCCCACATCACTTCAAACTCATCCAGACCCAACAACAACAACAACGGTGGCAGCCACAACAGCAATCATGGCAGCCACCACAACAACAACAACAATGGCCACAACAACAACAACAACAATGGCCACAACAACAACAACAACTACAACTTCAACCAACGCCACAAAACCCCACTCCACAGTACACCATGGCACAGCTCGTCAGCATGATGAACGACCTCACAAAGACGACGGGAAACTAGATTGTCATCCTATGGATAGGCCTCATCAGGATGACAAAACAGTCCCCAACACAGAACAATCAGCATCGCCCATCGACATCACGCCACATGACCCACAGACAATCCACAACGCTGCACCAGTGCGCGGGAAACCTGCCGACGTCCAAGCTACCCTGGAAGTCGTCCCCCCACCACTCCCCGACCTACACATGGAAGAAGGTGAGCAGAGTGTTTTGTTTATCAACATGGTCAATGGCAATATAGATCTACAATTCAAAGATACCAACATCCCCAGTCTAGTAGACACAGGAGCCACCGTCTCTTGCATGAGAGAGGGTCTAGCCTCCACTCTATCGAAACTAGTTCCTCATGAGTTTTCACGAATCAGGTCCAAAGTTTATCTTGCCGATGGAGCATTGTGTCACATCAAAAGAGCTATCAAAATCAAATTCAAAATTCAAGGCAAAACATTCAGTCATCAATTTGCAATTCTTCCAAATTGTTCCTCACCAATCATATTGGGAACAGATTTTCTATCAAAGACTAAAAGCAAAATCAATTACTCCACTGACCCAACTCCAAAATCTCAACCAATCAGGGCAGTGAGAGCTATTTCGATACCTCCATTTTCCGAAATGGCCATAACAGGCCAAGTCACATGCTACCACTCAGTCAGTCAAATCAATGGTATAACAGACAATTTTGACAGATCAGACAAACTTCCAAATTACATCGTACAACGTTCAGTCGTGACACCTGACCAAAGAGACAGACACCCACTGATATTATTGAATATCACATCTAGAATCTGCAAAATCCAGAAGGGTGAAATCGTAGCCTTATATACAAAAACAGACATAGACAAAGAAAATCATATATTATCGACAGGCTACGACGAGACACAACCCGAGGAGACAGACAGAGACATAGACATAGACATAGACAACAACTCTACTATCAGTGACAGTGCATCATCAACAGGGTCAGACAAAACATTCTATGTACCGACACCAACATACTCAGAATATTCTGACTCTGACATGGATCAATCCATGTCAGACGAAGAAGATTACATAAATATGGTACAAGAGACGACAGGTCACGACGAACAAGACATAGACAAAGACATGTACATAGGAAAGGACATAGACATAGAACCAGAAAAAGAAAAATCACACGTCTTCCAAAAACCAGACTGCCTCACAGATGATCAATTCACAACATTTTGCCAATTAATTGAAGAATACGACGACATATTCGTGGGAAAAGATAACATGATTGGAAGAACCCATCTGTACACCCATAAAATCAACCTGATCCCAGACGCCAAACCCTTACAGTTCTACCCATTCAGAATGGCCCCGCACAAAGCTGAACGACTTGAAATTGAATGTCAGAAGCTGGTAAAGCAGGACATTCTGGAGGAAACCAAAACGGGTCCCTGGTCATCCAGAAGTTTTCTTGTAGAGAAAAAGAACGGGCAGGGTTACAGACTAGTGACAGATCTAAGATATGTGAATTCCCAATCCATCAACCAAGCACTTACATCACCACGAGCAGACGACAGCCTAGAAATGATTGGTGAGATGCGACCTGCCGTGTTCTCTAAAATGGATGCCCAACAAGGGTACTTCCAGATACCAATTAGAGAGGACGACAGGGACATCACAGCCTTTCTCACTAGGACCAAAAAGTATAGATACAAGACCATGCCCATGGGACTTGCCAGCAGTGCTCAGGCTTTCCAAGCTGTAGTCAACTTGATCCTACAGAACCTGCAGTACAAATGTGCAATCCCATACTTAGACGACATCTTGTGTTTATCACCTACCATAGACCAACATTTCATTGATTTAAGAAACATATTCGAAGCGCTAAGAAATGGCAAACTAAAGTTGAAGAAAACCAAGTGCGAATTCTTCCTACAGGAACTAGACTTCCTAGGAATGAAAGTCACCACTGACGGTATCAAACCATCCCCAGACAAAGTCCACAAGATCCAGACATTCCCCACACCGAAGACCACAAAAGAGGTGCGGTCATTCACTGGACTCGCCCAATTCTATAGGAAATTCATCAAAGGGTTCAGTGAAATTGGTCGACCTCTATTCAACCTACTCAAAAATGGGAACAAATTTGTTTGGACAAAAGAATGTGAGACTGCATTTCAGACCCTGAAGGACTCTATATGCAATGACGTCATCTTGCTGTACCCAGACTACAACAAACAGTTCCATCTTACAACAGATGCATCTGGTACAGCCCTGGGAGCTACTCTTTCCCAGGAGAAAGACGGCGTTCTACGACCAGTAGCCTTTACGGGCAGAGCACTCCATGACCACGAAAGGAATTATGGTGCCACCCAAAGAGAACTATTGGGAGTAGTATTTGCTATAGAGTACTTCAGACACTACCTAGAAGGAAGACCATTCGAGTTATATACTGACCACCAAGCCCTCATCCACATGTTGACAAAATCAGATAACAAAAACATGTGGGCAAGGTGGGCTCTCAAAATCCAACAATTTCAATTCAATATCAGACACATAAGAGGCAAATTAAACATACCATCAGACGTTATGTCAAGACGAGACTACCCACTAGACAAGACACCAATGACAGATCCTCCACCAAAACCCAAAGCCATAAGGGTACAACATAGAATTATGTTTGAGGATGACATACACACACAGAAATTCAAAGAAGACGAACCACCATTGACACTACCAAAACGACTACCCAAATCAATCCTGAAGAGAAACTCCACCCATCACTTCTATTGTGAATGTATGGAAGAAAGCACAGAAGATATAGAAGAAGTAAAACGATTGACCCCCAACCTGAGAGCAAATCCTGACATCCCAAGTACCAAATTACATCATTTTGGGCTTCCACAAACAGAATACAAGGGACTGTTAGCAGCCATAGTGGCCTCGGTACAACAGGAAGTGGATTCAGCTGCACGACCGGTCCCAGGCCACGCCCCACAGCAGCTGACAGTACCCTCTACATCCCTAGAAGCCCTATCAACATTCATAGAAGAAACTCAAACAGAACAAATAGAGCAGGTTGCGGCGACCCGACCGGTCCCAGGCCACACCCCGGCACCGCAACCTAAGAAAACCACAGATAAACCAAAACCAAAGAAGAAAAATGAGAAGCCTAGAAGAGATGCCACAGACATGGCAAAACACTTGGCCAATCAGACTAATCATCTGATTGAAATGATAGAGAGCCTCTCTGACCCACAAATCTCCATACTCAACCTCAAAAGAGAACAGAGATATAATTTACACACGAAAGCTATCATCACGTATTTAGAGAACGGACAGGTACCCAACGACAAAAACAAGAAGGAGACGGAGCAATTTATCAAGATAGCTGATGACCACATCATGCTGAACGATATTTTGGTCCATATCAACACGGTACTATGGAAGAAACACAAGGAATTCTCATTCCAACCCGTCATCCCAGATGACATGAGACTTCCCATCTTGAAGCTTTTTCATGACCTACCAATGGCAGGCCACGCTGGCACACAAAGAATGCTGTCGACCATGCTTCCCAAAGTATATTGGAAGAGCATGGCGGCCGACGTCCAGAAATTCACAGCGACCTGCCACGTCTGTTTAAAAGCCAAAAAGATGAACCTAACCAACAACCTGCCAATGACGGCCCATAGTACCCCTTCTTACCCATTCCAGTTTGTCCACATAGATGCCATAGGCCCACTACCACCAACACCAGGAAAGAATGTATACATTCAGGTAGTGGTCGACAGGTTCTCTAAATTCTGCATAGCTTACCCTACTACATCATTGGACGCGGAAACAACTACCGCAGAATTCATAGAAAAGGTTGTTCTGGCCGAGGGTATACCAACATACCTCCAGTCAGACAATGGAACGTCATATAAAAACTCAAAATTCAGAAACATGACATCTTCCCTCAACATAAAACATGTCTTCAGCTCGGCCTATAGACCAAAATCGAACGGCCAGGCTGAAAGATATGTGAAGACGCTGTCCGAAGGCATACGGGCCTACTGTGAGGAACACCAGGACACATGGGATGTATTCCTACCACACCTCGTGTTCTCCATCAACAACACAGAGTCCGCCACCACTGCCTTCACACCGTTCTTCATTATGAAGGGAAGGAATCCAAACACCATAATAGACAACAAACTCAATCAGGAAGAAGAGAAAAGTCTAAATCTCCACATCATTGACAAATTAAAGAAAATAGACTACACATACAACCAGGTCATCGAAAACATCGAAAAGAGGACAGAACAAATGAGACAACAACACGACAAAAAGGCAAAACCTACAAAGGTGCAGAAAGAATCACTAGTGTATGTCAAGGTACCCCGACTGATGGATAGAACAAAATGTTTGAAACTTCAGAAGGTGTACTCTGGTCCATACATAGTGTGCAAATTCGTCTCAAAAACATCTGTCCTCCTCAAATCTGTCATCACAATGAAAACAATGAAAAACCCAGTCCATGTAGATAGACTGAAACTCGTACGTCACGTGAGAAACAATGACTTCATACACAGACTCATTGACCCGAACGACGACCTCATAACCAAACTATGGAAGAAAGACGGAGATTCATATAAAGCGAGACCAGCGCTTCTACAAACCAAAAATATATATAAAGCAAAGCCGGCCCACTCCAAGGTCAAGAGGAGGACACCGGTGGGACTAAAACCATAATATAGACTATAGAATATATAAGAGGAAAAGAGTTATCACCTATATTACATAAACAACAAAAAGCTCACTATATCATCGCTACTATTACAAAGAGACATCAACTGTCATATATTATCAACTTTAATATCAAAAGGATCAACACTGACTACTACGACTACTATTATCACTACTACTATTATAATGATTCACAAAGAATCACGACTTACACACCGATCATCAAAAGAAATACTGGAAACACAGTATTTATCACCATAAAGCGCACAAGCTTCATCAATTATTACTATTATTATTATTATCCATCTATACCCATTTCACCACACAAGTAAGTGGCAGGGCGACTCCATATTATTGCTGCTCCTTTAACAAACTGACACTTCAAATAGAACTATTATCAACATGTCAAAATCCGACATGAAAGGACAGTTTGCGCACTCTTATTAGCCCCCCCCCCCCCATAGACCAGTGGAAAAGTGGTGTATGCAGGCGGCCGCCCGCATGCATCGCAGGTGTCAACAACACCAGGAGGATGACCGCAATCTGAGCCCTGGATGGCGCCACCACTGGAGCGCGCAAACAAAAGCTCCACTTATGGGAGTGTGATAACGACCAACATGGCAGGATGACATAGCCACCACCCTGTACCCAGACCAAAGGGTATAAGTTCCCACACATCCCCCCATCTTTCCACAGTCACCCAGTGACCACACCCCTACACACATCGATTCAGTCAGGAGCAGCCCACAGCTAATTTGGTAGATCCCCGCCAGTACTGCGCACTTACACTCATCCTTCACCAACTATCGACTATCAACTATTACTACTACAAACGATCGACTACTACTATTATTACTATCAAATCCCAACAACTCGGGAATCATGAGGTATACACTCTACCTCCTATTAATCATCACTCCCATCATCTACACGGCAGCACAACCAATAGTGAGGCAAAATATCGGCCTCATCTATGAACAACTGCCGGGACAAATCATCACCGGTCATGACCTACACGAGGTCATACTGGCCATCCCCTACAACATCCCAATGGCTCCTCGTCCGAAGCCACTCATTTACAACACCATCAGGACTCTTCAACTGACTTCACTAGGACCCCATGACAGCCATGACGCCAAGATGTTACAACAAGCTGCTGACCTCGACCGACTACTACAAAACGTAGATATTAACATTATTAAGACTTTAAAGAACATTGCACACTTCCTCTCGGATCCTATTACTAACAGGCCAAAGAGAGCTATCCTAGGATTCTTAGGGGAGCTCTTTAAATCCATCTTCGGCCTGGCAACTACTAGAGACATGGATTCTATCATCAACGTCATACATCACCTAGATGCTAGAATTGGTACACTGGCCGATGTCAATGTTAAAACTGCACAAGGATTACATGACGTCACCCAGCAACACCAGCAGTTTCTAGACACTTATATAAAACAACAGGACGTTGTACAGGAATCCCTACTCAATATTACCGAATCCATAGACTCGTGGTCTGATGATTTCTCCACAACCCTAACCTCCATCCAAGCCGACCAGGATCGTAGGATTACCCAGTCAGCCATCATATCGGCTCAGGTAATTGTCCTAATGACCAGGATCGCCTACCAACAAGGGTTATACAAGGTGGAAAATTCTCTCAGATTACTGTCCACTGGAATATTAGCACCGGATATGATCCAACCCACAGAACTGGCACTGAAGCTAGCCACCTTAGACACACAACTCAAAATTAGGAACCCAGGATCCGAGGTAACCATTATTGACACCGCATATTACTACTCACAACCAGTTGCACTATACACCTATTCCAAAACTCACCTATACATTCATATTAATGTTATCATTTCTGCCACAGACGCAGCATTTAACTTATATCAAGTAATTACAACTCATGTCCCCATTAACACCGAAAATACGACAAGTTCTGGATCTACCCTATTACACACTGACAAAACTTTCCTCGCGGTCAACGAGGCAGAGACATTGTACTTAGAGATGACAAACGCAGATCTGCTTACGTGCCAAGGCTCGATACTGAAAGTATGCGCTAGGACCATGCCTAGAATACGCAGTGACCAGCCAACCTGCCTCATGGCGGCCTTTAAAGGTAACCAGGCAGACATAGCCAGACTCTGCACATTTCAAGTACACCCTCTGAGACCCATACAAACCCGTGCTATAGCTATTGGTAAAGATAAATATTTAGTAACTACTAACAGGGAGTACTACCACGTCATCTGCCAGCACATGACACCAACTACTAAGAAAGCTTCGGCCTACGCAGTTATTGGTGTCCCATGTATGTGCCATTTACAGTTTGACTCATTGTACCTCCCAAACACCAAAATTCCTTGTAATGAATCTTCTTCAACACATTTTCTAATGCACGCGGCCAATACACCCATACTACTCGCACTCACAAACAATCTCAACATCACAGCATCATCACTACACCACGATCCAATACACATACCACATCTACATACACAAGCTATCATCAAATCTATGACAAACATCAGCAAGTTGTCATCAGACATTACATTGGACCTGGAACCCTTCACCAGGAATATCCTAATAGAAGCCACCAACGCAGCAGACATCTTAGACCGACCCATCCAGGACACACCCATACGAGAGAACATAGCTAGCTTCTTCGCTAGCCCTGTATAAAACTATATAGTACCAGTCACTTGCATTCTAAACGCCGTAGGATTCTTCTACTTATTATATGTATCCAAAGGAAAAGCACTGTTCGCGACCATCCCGACCGTTAGTGCTCGACCCAACAACATTTCTTGGAAATTTATTAACCCCATACCCCAGAGTGAAACCAAAGAAAATCACACTATCAATCTAGATCAATACGTTGATGCCCATAACATTTTTACCCTGATATTTGTAGCTTTAATCGTATACGCCGTTATCAAAACCATCTTCAAGTGTAAAAACAAGATTACACGTCACTTTGGAATGACAAACTCTGGACACAAAACCAATCCTACTATTACGCTCAAAATTTACCAAGGACACGTCAATCACACCATCCCACTGCTATCCCTACCCTACGAACGTGACTCTATTGTTAATGAATTCATCCCAACCCTGAAGGCCATCTCAGCCCTGTCATGCCCATACCCACGCATAAACATGACATGGAACGGCCCCATATCATTCAACATCAACGGAAAACAGAAGTCATACTATCTACCCAACCACGTCATACTACCCCTAGCGGCACGGTTTTCTATCATACCGGCCCTGAAAGACGACACCACCACCACAGGATTAACCCTTAAGACTATTGAAATGACTACATCCCTACATCCGACTGAAACCCAAGACAACATTGACATTGACCCCGATGGTGACAACACTACGTCACTTATCAAAAACCCAAAAGACATGACCACTACCGAACTATTGACAGCCATTGTTATGAAAAAGAGTGAGACAGGAAATGAAACATAAAAATTTATTATAGAAGGTGATAACTCAGAACGAACTTCCTCCATTGCCCCTCGACATTGAGAATGAATATCAAAAAGATCAAGTATTGCCAAAGATCATTGCATAAACAAAATACACTGCTCAAAACCTATTGTTATACATGTACTATCATACCATACTAAGTATTACACATGGCCTATGTAAACGCTTAGTACATCTATATTATTATTGAAATGAATTTCTTACAGCTTCCTATCGTATGAATTGATTGTATTATAAACTAGGACGGAAGCGCGACATATAGAAACAGTACGTCACATTACATTTACCACTGTACCACGACATGTATTATGTTAATTGGTAAGGTTAAAAGCTTCCAAAAATGTATAATCATATAAATAGAACGGAAGCGAGACATATAGTACCAGTACGTTACCATAGGAATATTATTATTACCACTGCATAACATGTATGTACAAAACACCGTATTAACCTAGAAAATGTGATTAAGAACCTAGTCATAGTCATAGCATAAGATAGATATATCAAAAGCCATAAAATACAAAAAAAATGTTCATACAAAATACTTTTGAAGCGTGACATAACTCTTCCTCTACGACTTCTCGGCCTGCACGAGGGCGTGCAGGAGTTGTATTGGGGGGTGCTGTCACGCCACAAAACCCCTTATTATACCTTCATCAATTGTATTACGTCATATTACGTCATATTACGTCATAATTATGATTTATGATTATTAATATTCATATTTATTATTATTTGTAATACGCACAATACTTTATACATATTTTCAATCCATATGTCCATCAAAGTACACCTAGACGTCAGACATACCTATTTCTCACTAAGCCAAGCCAAACTGACCCCCACACTTAATTAATCCATAGATCACAAGCAGACCCTTATCCCTTGGACAATAGGTAACGGTCGGCCCCTCCAGACAACAAGGCACCGACCGGTCACCTATACACAAAACAAATGAACTATATGTTGACCCCAAGGATTAACTGTCAACACATAAAACAATGCTATAGAGCTGGACACCCTTAATCAGTGTGGCACCGCCAAAGCCACTTGAGCCGGCTGGAGGCCACCTGGAAGGTGGGCGACAAAGCCCCCATGTGTGCATGCTACTTATTATGTAATCCATTACCCATAATGCACTGGACCCAGGCTCCCCACCCGCGGTCCAGCGCACACCACATGTTAAAGCCATGAATATATAATTATCCAATCAAATGTCAAATGTATATTATCCAATGAAAACCACTGTTACATCTACTTCCGGTCACATGGGCACCCCCCTCCACCTGCCGGGCACCTGTACTTATACCCCGGTCAGATGGAGGAGGAATTCACTTATCATCTTGCAACCATCAGTAACTTATATACTGAGCCCTAGTGACTGGTACTCTGATATTAATATTATTATTAATAAAAGATACCAAGTATTGAAACTGACGTCTCACCTCATCTTTACGCCCTCATTGATGTGGAAGGGTTTTCCCTAGCCACACAGGGTAACCCTGGGTCAATAAGAGTGGTGCTATTATCTCTTAATTATTATCTCTTTGTTTTCATTGTATCACACTGTCTTTGCACCCTTACTAGTCAACATGGTGCTCATTGGTGCTGAAAAAGACAGAGAATCTCTATATATCTATTGGTGCTGCCAGATGTACCTGGCCTATACTACCTGATCAAAAGATGGATTGTTGTATAGCTAATAACTTGCCAGTTCCATTAATTTTACCTAGTCAAATATAGAGTTCGCAGACTATTAGTGTCTATCATGTAGATCTACGCAGAACATAGAGTGTATTGTGAATCTCATAACTTTGTACCATAACTTTGTACATCAGTGATGCCATTGAACTATCGGCTGAATCTGATTTTCCCTCTTATTTTCTTTCCTTTACCTCTCATGAGGATGTGAATAAACAAAAATTGAAAATTGAAATTGACAGTTTCATGAAAGTAGTCCCCTAGTATGGGTGGGGCTCTGGTTGGGGGGTCCCCATGTCGAATGTCGATCTTAAAAAATGGCCATGTCACATGTCAATGTCGCTTAATAATGCTCATATCCCTAGTCGATTTTAAGAATTTCTCATGTCGCCTGTCACTATGTTTTTGGGCCTCATGTCATATGTCACTAGGCCTCATGTCGATTGTCGATTATAAGAAATGGTCATGTCGCCATGTCGAATTTGGTGGTCCACACCCATATGGGTGTGGACCACCAAATTTGACATGGCGACATGGCCGTTTTAGGCCTAGTGACATGCGACATGAGGAATATTAGAGATAGCGACATGGGACATGGACATTTTTTTAAATCAACATGGCGACAAGGTCATTTCTTAAAATCAACGTGGGAAATTGGGACCACCCATCCAGACCCCCCCCTACTTAATATTGTCAGGCCGTCATGGGCATATTGGGGCTTAGTGATACGGGACATGTTATGAGCATTTTCTTAAAATCGACAGGGTGAAAAGGACGATTGTCCGTGCCTGGGAACTGAGGCGCGCAGAAACAACTGCCCCCTGGCAACTGTCCCAGCTAGCAAGGGTACGTTAGGCCAACGTTGGCAATGGTCAGCACCTTCGGTGGTAATATTACGATGTTGTACCAACATTGGTCTGCCAACGTTGATTTCCTCATAATTCAGTGGCGCATACAAGATTTTGAAAATTGGGGTGCGCACTATAGGAAAAGTTCTCCATTCCTAACTTTTGTGCCAAATTTTCCATTAAAAGAATGTAAATTTGGTCCCAAAAAGGGGGGGCACGCACCCCCCCCCCCTGAATCCGCCACTGTAATTGGTCATTTATTACGCCCCATGTGTGTAATATAGTTTTTGAAGCAATGAATATTTTATCGGTAATCTATATGATTCTTAACTACCACCTATCTTTGTTATATAACAAAATGCTGGTCATATTGCTAGAAGGACATCTTTTGTTGGTAATGGTAGGTAAATAAGGTCTAAAGCCTAGGATGGGATGGCATTGCATCACCTCTTGGTCCTTAAAGCTGAGATTAAAGTGAAATGCAGAAACAGAAATAGCTGTTTAAAATGATGATTCTTAGATGATGATAAAGACATTGGGCCAATGTCAAAATGTATCTGTTGACAATGTCATTTTTAGGCTCTAAATCTGGTAGGCCCAATGTTGGTACAACGTTGGCAAAACGTCAGAATTTGATGTTGGCCCAACGTCAATTCTTTATGACATCATGGCAACGTTTTGATGGACGGACACATCAACGTTAGCCCAACGTCATACATCTGACGTCAGTCAAACATTTTTAGCTACGTTTGCCCCAACGTCGCCTCAACGTATCTTTGCTGGCTGAGGCCCTACTGAATTAAGGGACTGATCATTTTTTAAACTAGCAATGTATTCGCACTGGCCATCACTAGAGGGCATTGCAGTGACGACCAGGTACTCCTCCCTCTGCCCCTCCCCCTCAGCCTGCCCCAATACAATGCACCTTATAAGGGCATATGGATTGCCCATTCAAGCATGTTATTATACCTGTCACTGCACTGCCTATACTGTTGGTGGTTGTCAGGTGTAAGTGTGGGTGAGGAGCAGCGACCTGCAGGTTATAATTAGCAGGAACAGGGAGAGGTCATTCTTTGGAAGGGGGGGGGGCTTTTTACATTCTGTCTGCTGATTATTCGGGCACCCCCCATTTTTTAGCTCCCCGAGTCTCTGCTATGCATGTAAATTTGCTGCAGGGAGGGGGATGGGGGATTCTTTTATCCATCTTTCATTGGGGAGGACACAGAGAAGATGGACTCAAACTCACCATGAATGACTTTGTCAAACATGCAATATGTGTAGGCTGGTGAGTGGATATCACATTTTTCTATCTTATGTTATTATAATTGAGACAGACCCCCTCACTTTCTAACAATGATCACTTCCTATGCCCCTATAGCCCGCTCAGAAAGCTGATTATAGGTCGAGTTACATATACAGGTCTGCTACGTCACAGTGTGGGCAAACACAGCCTGGATGTTGTCAGATAACCTCACCATGATAGCCACACACCAGTGTTATAATTACACTAAAATCAGTTTTTAATTATCCCGTGGTTATATTGGTACATAGCTTTCATCATACAATACAATATGTTGAATGTATGTATTCATGTGTATCTAATGATACATGTATGGCTAGTTATAGTTAAACATGAGTGGTTGATTTATAGTCACCCTACCCAGTGGTCACAGTCCCGTGGTCTGTTTGCCCACTGCACTTCACATATAAATAGAATAATCAAGTACCGTAAATTCCCGCGTATTACCCGCATCTCGCGTATAACCCGTACCCCCTACTCAGGAGAATCCTATAACCCGGTTTTGGATCTGAAAATGTCAATTTTAGTACTGTTCTATAGTGATAAAAACCCTCGTACAACCCGCCCCCTATATAGTAGCGATGACAGCCCCAAAATAGCATCTCACCAGAATTAGACAAGGAATAGCTCAAACGAAGGACCTTGAAAGCAGCTTTGCAGAGCACTTTAAAGCAAGTTAAAATTCCAACTAGAAGAGATTCTATGGCACTTTAAATATCAATATTGTAAAACAGTTTCTGCCATTTCTCGGTGGGCATATTTGTCAAAATATTGAGATAACACCGACACTTAACCATGCTCTGTGCGCGCGGCATATCTGCACCTTTGTACATAAATATGGATAGAATTTGATTGAGAAGGCTTATCAACAAACCAATGGTACCTCATTAAAGGTAAATATTAGCAGATTAACATATGTAAGTGGCATTATTTTACTATTGGTAAACATATTTGAATTCCCACATCAAAGTCACCACAAGTGTGAAATTTATTTTTTTTAAATCTCATTTTCACTGTGGCAAATCATGTTTAGCTAATTTTCGCTGGGCTATAGCCCTACAAAACCAACTTTTTCTTAATCCAAAAATGCTATAGAAGAGCCCTATAGGTTCATTAGGCTTCTTGGGGAAATACTTTCTTCAGAAAATTGCCTCAAACTTCGGAGTCTGTCAGAACTCATATTTTCTTTAAATCTTGGCAGATTTTTCTCAAAAATGTCTTAAACTGTAGGTTACCATGTTGTTATATTCATATAAATGTAAGGTAATGTATAAACATACAGTAACACTGTTTATTTCACAGTTGTCTGCTAAAAGTACACTCATTACACCAAATATCAATGAATGGTGGACCGGCAGAAACTGAACTTCTCGAAACAAACCATAGTTTTACACATGCTTTAAATAATTAATTGTATAAAACTTTACCCACCAATAGATAGATCAGGCTTTCCTCTTTAAATACGTACCACCCATTTGTGATTCTGACATACAGAGCCTTTCCTATAGCAAATTTACAAACACCTGTTTAGCATAGTGGCAGATACAATACGCAACACCCGTGGATTGGACTGTCATCGCTATATTATATAGGCATGTCTGGTATCAAATGAAAGCTGAGTTTGGTTCGCGTACAACCCGCGGGTAGTACGCGAAAATTTACGGTACATGTGTACCGGTATCTAACTTGACCCATTACCCCACCTCCCCCCCCCCCTCCACACACTGATTCCACAATTGTAGCAGTGTGAGGGCTGCTCTGGGGTCATTATGGTAAGGTTAGGGAGTGTTCATTTATTATTTACAGGGGGGGGGGGTGGTGGGTTTGGGGGGGGGGGGGGCGTAAAAATTTCCGACCCCTCCTGAGGGGGGGGCGTAAAAAATTCTGACCCCTCTTGAGGGGGGGGCGTAAAAATTTAAGCCCCTTTTTAGCAAAAAAGCCCGTGCGTTACTATAGTTCAAAGGGGGGGGGGGCGAAAATTTTTCGGCGCCTTCGGCAAGGGGGGGCGCAAAACGTTCCACGCGCTCTCGAGGGGGGGCGTAAAAAATTTTCGCCCCTCCGCGCGAAATCTCACCACCCCCCCCCCTGTAATTAATAAATGAACACTCCCTTATTAGTGAGTGGGAGGTGCATAACACAACCTGTGGGCGGGTCCTGGTGTTTACCAATCATAGCATAGGGCACAAGATGGATGCACTCTGACGGGGACATACCCCCTTTAACCACATGGACGTCATGGTGCAACAGAGGGGAGGCGTGGGGGTCCCCAATAGTCAATACAGCTTTACAGGGTCTATAGGTATTCTTCAATATTCACCATGTTTGAAGCATTCAACCTACCTACCGGGTACCTCGATTACGTGACCACGGTCCACGTCACCTTGAAAAGGGTGCAAGCAAATTTCGGGGTTTCGTAGGGGGGGGGGGGGGGGGTATAGACATATTTACACGTTCCACGCGAATGCCTTTCTCCCTCCCCCATGTTAGAAATGATCACTTCCCATGGAATATCGGGGGAAATGTGATCAAACCGACCACCTTGAGATTTAACGTGAATTTGAAACGGAACCTGTCTACCTGATAAAATGAAAATGAAATGTAAAAACCAGTGAAGACGGGGCCCGGGAGACGGGGTATCCGGTACGGGCTCAAGCTCTTGCTGAAAATGCCGAAATGCAAAGACAAAGTCGCTTGATGAGGGGAACAGGTTCAGAGGCGTGTCAGTTCCATTTAAAAACAGTGAAAGGTATTAACGATCGTTACCGGTAACTTACCAAATGTTCTGCCTTCTGCTCGCAAAACGTGTTTTCCCGAAAACAACGGAAGTTGTAGTAAGTAAAACGGACAGCTGGCGTTGCAACACGGTTTTTGTTGACGGCCCTGTAGAGGGCGCCACCGTATTTTCAACGATTCCCGCGTCAAATTTGGTGAACGGCCAATGTACGTGGATCCCATGTCATTGTTAGATACTTTGCCCGTACTCCAGACTCTACACGATATCCCCGGGGGGCCACTCCCTGTCTTTCCCATAGTCACTATGTGTGAACATCACCCAAAATTTAGGACCCTATTCACGGGGGGAAATCAGCAAAATTTATACCCCTTTCAGGTAAATATTTAGAAAAAAGACATGGGTGACTATGAAAAATATACCCTTATCACGGGTTAACATTGAAGAAAATAGTGTTGTCATCGGTGATCAATAAATATGATAGCAAAAAATGGCAAATTTTACCTTATAACTTGTCAAATGGTCTCAAAATGTACCAATTTCCCTCCAAAATTGCTTGAAGAGCACCCCTAATCAAGGGCCCTCGCGGGTCCGTGCCTAGGGCCCAAAAAGGTACCCTTTCCCTTGAAATCGTGTTCACACATGGTCATCAAATCTCGGGGAGTGGCCCCCCCCCCGGGACGATATCATACCAAAATGTCCAACGTTGATGACATAACCCCTTAATTACCAGAAACTTAAATTAAAACTTCTCACCCGTAATCAGCGAAACATGTGCATTACAACAAAATACTCCTACTAAGGGAAAATAGGGGGCTTCAATAAAGTATACTATCAGTAACTATGTACGCACGAAGGGGTGTGGGGGATGTCTATTTTCTGAAAATCTTTGCGTACGCTACATAAACCCTTTATTGTAATGTATACAAGAACTTTGCGGGGATGGGGGGGGGGGTCAATTTCTAGAGCAAATGTGCGTAAATACTTTATGGAAGCCCCCATAAAAGACCAGCGCTCTATTAGGCCTAAACGACACAGTGCAATCTTAATTTGAGACCAATTAAGTACTGATTGCCCCTCGGTCCCACTTTTTACTATGTAGCCTAAGAGAGTTATTGGGATGGTACATTATGGTTAATCTGGTAGAAGTCTTACCTGTCCATCTTAGAAATATGCATCAATATTATTATGAGAATATCAATTTTTCTTTTAATAAATTTATATCATTATAAGGTATAATTTTTTTGAAATGTGACATCATGCACAGCCCAACCCCCTCACCCCCTTTTCACGCTTTGTCACAAATTTCTAACCCCCCCCCCCCTAAGGCGTGACATCATTCATGGATCACCCCCTGCCAATGTTGGCCCAACGTATACTTGCTAGCTGGGTTGTAACAGGCTGGTTTTTTTTGCTAACAAGGGACATACTTTTTTACGCCCCCTCCCCTCAAGAGGCCCTGAGGGGTCAGCATTTTTTTTACGCCCCCCCCCCTCAGGAAGGGTCGAATTCTTTTTCGCCCACCCCCCCCCCCCTGTTACAAATAAATGAACACTTCCTTAAGCCAGTCTTAACTGTAGGTACGGCACAAATAATTGAAGGCCTAGGTCTATAGCCTATTCAGTGTGTTCTCTTTCTCATTACATAAGCCTAATCAAAGAGCAAAGAATTATGAGATAAACAGCACTTTATGGAATGAATTAAACTTTTTACCTTGATATATTCTTTTCTACACTGTAAAAAATATTCCGTAGAAAAAACGGAGAAGCACTGGCATCAATAGAAGCCGGGAAACCCACATTTTTTTAGGGAATTTTTAGAAGTAACAATAATTTTTACGGAATTTCACTGTTTTATTCTGTGTTTATATCAGTGTGCAGTTCATTATATTATCAACCATATCCATTTTTGTTCCAAAGACATCTTGTGCCAGGACTTCATAATTATTATGAAGCACATACACAGCACTTCATAATCACAATTCATGAGCAAACATTACTCTAGAATTGTTATAGAGCACCAACTACAGTGCTGAGCATATACATTTTTCTTATTATCACAAGATGGGTGTCTATGATATTACAATTACTGCTCGGAGTCCCACACAATTGAATCTTTTATTGATCGGGAATATTTCATCAAATTTAAATTACATCTGTATATCTACTTTATAGTGAATTAAGATATTGAAAAATATTAGCATATTGGCATATTTATACTGCTTTAGAACCTAGAACCTTCAGAAAACTTTCCTGATGAACTAAGCTGCCACCTGGTAGGAAAAGATAGAATTACCCAGAAAACAGAGGTTCACTGTAAAAAGAAATAACGGAGTTTCACTGTAATGGATTACGGAATTTCACTGTAAAATAGATGAGATTTACAGTGATTCACTGTAAACCAAAAAACTGTGATGCACTGTCAAATTTAACTGTGATTCTCCGTAAATTCAAGGGATTTTTTTACAGTGTAGGCCCTATGTGTTTTTGTCAATATTCAGGTAAAATTTGGAGCAAGTCTAATCAGTAATATCTACATGGGGTGGTTAATTAACCCACTAAGGACGGTATGTCACTAAAAGATGACACTTGTCATCATGATGCACCTATGTAAGATCATGTAGACCTGGCGAGTAACTCGTCAGGGCTGCATTGGTGCACCATGATGACCTTTTAGTGGAATCCCAATCCTCACTGTAATTCACACAGATGGCATCTAGCTCACGCAAGTGCAAGGACAAACGTTTACAGTGAGTTTTAACCCAGTCTTACAAATGTCTTAAAACCTGATCTCAAAAGCCTTAAACTAAAGGAGCTTAGAATCCACAACATCATTTGCATGCAAAACTCAGTGGGGTTAGGTCACCGACTCAGTGCTCCTTTAATAGCAAAAACGCTATTGACAGTTCGAACTGTCAATAGTGGAAAATATTTCTGTTATTGACAGTTCACACTGTCAACAGTGGAAATTGTTCCTGTTATTGACAGTTCCTCATGCGAACTGTCAATAGTGGAATACTTCTGTCTTATTGACAGTTCCCACTGACATTGAAGTCTCAGTGTCCTTTTTTTGGCAAAAGCATGTGTTTTTTTTTGGCAAAAGTTTTGTTTTTTTGGCAAAAGTTGTTTTTTGTTTACCAGAATTGGTTTTGGACCCAAAGTCGGTTTTGGACCCCAAATCGGTTTTGGACCCCAAATCGGCTTGCCCCAAAAATGGGTTTTGCCCCCAAAATCGGTCTTGCCCCAAAAATCGGTTTTGTCCCCAAAATCGGTTTAGCCCCCAGAAATCGGTTTGTGCACTAAAAATCGGTTTTGCACTAAAAATCGGTTTTGCACTTAAAATTGGTTTTGCACTAGAAATTCCACCAAAATGGACTTTTCCACCAAAATGGACTTTTCCACCAAAATGGACTTTTCCACCAAAATGGATTTTTCCCCCAAAATCGACTTTTCCACCAAAATCGACTTTTCCACCAAAATCGACTTTTCCACCAAAATCGACTTTTCCACCAAAATCGACTTTTCCACCAAAATCGACTTTTCCACCAAAATCGCTCTCAGTGTTAGGACAGTAATGATAAGGAACTGTCAATAAGAGAGGAAATTCCCACTATTGACAGTTTCGTGAAGAACTGTCAATAACAGTATAATTTACCACTATTGACAGTTTGAACTGTCAATAAGAGAAAAAAATCCCACTATTGACAGTCTGAACTGTCAACAAAGGGGAAAGTTTTCCACTATTGACAGTTTGAACTGTCAATAGCTAAATCAAGGTGGGCCAGCTATTGACAGTGCAAACTGTCAATAGTGGAACACTTTCCTCTTGTTGACAGTTCAGACTGTCAATAGTGGGATATTTCTCTCTTATTGACAGTTTGAACTGTCAATACCAGGATATAATCCCCTTATTGACAGTTCACACTGGCAATAAGAGATTCATTTTCTCTTATTGACAGTTC
Source organism: Harmothoe impar (assembly GCA_947462335.1). Taxonomy (NCBI): domain Eukaryota; kingdom Metazoa; phylum Annelida; class Polychaeta; order Phyllodocida; family Polynoidae; genus Harmothoe; species Harmothoe impar. The sequence goes on from CANHQG010000304.1 coordinate 49,796, forward strand.
CTTTTTGGAAGTGTCAGTAAGAGAATCTTTTTTTCCTTATTGACAGTTCGAACTGTCAATAAGGGAATAATATCCTGGTATTGACAGTTCAAACTGTCAATAAGGGAATTTTATTCTGTTATTGACAGTTTGAACTGTCAATAGTCACGGCCCTTTAATAAAGCAGTGTATAGGTTGCACTGTTACTAAAGAAGGGGAATACAGAAAAGAAAAAACGGGTTGTCAGACATTTGTAAGACTGGGTTATTAAGACTCACTGTAAACGTTTGTCCATGCACTCACGTGAGCTAGGTCGGTCATGCGTAATTCACTAAATGCAGCACTGGCAAATGACTCGCCAGGGATGGATAACTAATATAGATTGATGGCTAAACCCTTGGCGTCTCATTAGGCTAGATATATAGTTGTGTTCCAGGTTACCCAACCCATCTAGCAAAACAGGGCCGAGCCCACATTTGATTTTATTCAGAAGAGAAGAGGTCTATAAATCCGAAG
>CANHQG010000305.1:0-50079 GCA_947462335.1 Harmothoe impar
ATGTTGGTGCTTCTGTCTCTGCTACTGGAGGACAGATTTACAAGCTCCTGCCTGCCAGCAACCAAGTGGTGACACAGCGCAGAGTCAGGAGGATGGGCCAGGACACAGTTACACTGATATTACACGTGGAGCTATTGGTGCACCCGCTACGACCATGGTCATTAGATCTTTCTGGTGACAGGAGACGCATGGTCAGCAGTTGGCATCTGATGACATTCTCGTCTCTCGTCACTGGTGACGCATGGTCAGCGGCAGTACTGCTGACTATGTCTATGCCTGATGCACCTCCCTCCTCCTCCCCTCTTCCCCTCCTCCCCTCCTCTTCCCTTCCTCCTCCTCCCCTCCCCCCTCTTCCCTTCCCCCCTTTCCCCCTCCCCTCCCTCTCCTCTTTTCCTTCTCCCCTCTTCCCCTCCCCTCCCTCCTCTTCCCCTCCCCCCTCTTCCCTTCCCCCTTTCCCCCTCTCCTCCCTCTCCCCCTTTTCCTTCCCCTCTTCCCCTCCCTCCTCTTCCCTCCCCCCTCTTCCCCTTCCCCTTTCCCCCTCCCCTCCCTCTCCCCCTTTTCTTCTCTCCTCTTCCCCTCCCCTCCCCTCCTCTTCCCCTCTTCCTCCCCTCTTTCTCCCCTCCCCTTCCCCTTTTCCCCTCCCCCTCCCCTTTTCCCCTCTTCCCCTCCCCCCATCTCCTCCCTTTCCTCCTCCCCTCCTCTTCCCTCCTCCTCCCCCTCTTCTCCTCTCCCTCCTTCTCCCCCTTTTCCCCCTCCCCTCCCCCCTTTTCCTTCTCCCCTCTTCTCCTCCCCCTTCTCCTCCCTTTCCTCCTCTTCCCCTCCTCCTCCCCCTCTTTCTCCTCTCCCTCCTTCTCCCCCTTTTCCTCCTCCCCTTTTCTCTCCCCCTTTTTCCTCCTTCTCTCTCCCTCCTCCACCCCCTCTTCCTCCCCTCTTCCTCCCCCTTTTTCTCCCTCTCTCCCCCTTCTCCTCCCCCTCCTCTTCCCGTACTCCTCCCCTTCTTCCTCCTACCCCCGCCTTCCCCCCCCCTTTTCCTCCCCTCCGCCTGCTCCATCAAAATAGAATGATGTTCATACATCGTGACAAAGCAATACAGAAGGAGCCAATGCACCCCCCCCCCCCCACTCACGCCGCCTTCCCTGGGGCACATTGTCATCGCCTTGCGCGGGAAAAAGGCCAGACGCAGCTCCCCTCGCACAGCGCTCTGTTTCCTCTTGTGCAATCCATCTTTTACGATGTTACAGCTCTGACCAAAATGGCGTCTAGGTCATCTGCTGCCAAGGCAGGGCGAGTTTCTAGGTTCACCCTGCCAAGGAAACGCAACACAAAAGATAGATCCAGTGGATTCTATGCTCGAGATGAGAAGAATAAGTTGGTCCTTGTTAAAAGGGATCCACAATCGACTTTCAGCATACCTGCAAGACCATCCATTCCTGTGTCCCATCATGCTGACAGTGACCCCGTCAACGACGGACCAACTCCAAGTAAAAGATCGAAGAGAGGTATGTCAATCTCAAGTATATTTAAACTCCGTTTCTTGTACTATTAATAATAGCATAGTAGACTCTATTTATATACACTGGGCGTTACTTTTTTTCTAGACTCGTAAATTAATGTGCTGTTAACTCAGGGGTTGTTATGGTGTCAAGGTATAACTTTGGTGTCAACTCAAGCAATGTTTTGCCACTTCAGGGATGTAAACTAGGTGCTGTGAGAAACAGTGTTGCCGAAATGACATCGGCACATCGGCTTTTGCCGATGTAGAATCGTAATGGCCGATGTAAGGCTGTTGTACATCGGCCATAATGGCCGGCCATGATCTCAGCTTTCCAAAACTGAAAGAATTTTTCAGATAGTCCTATTAGAAGCAAAGTAATGGCCATGTAACAACTATCAATAAATTTACACCTTTTTTTTTAATACATTTTGTCTGTATCTATCAATAAAATTTACTTTGAATGGCCTTTTGGCATCAATGTTTACACAGTTATTTCATGTGGCATGTGGAGAAAAAGGCCCCCTCAGTATCGGCACTTAGACGTTTTGGGACCCTCATGATATAGACCTGTAGGATTTCAGCCCCCTGATGATAGGGACCCTGATCCCCCCCCCCCCCCCAAAAAAAAAAGAAGAATATATAGCTTATTTATAAGCAGGTTATGACAAAGAATACCCAAAGGTTGGACCCCATATGGGGGTAGACCCCTGAATTCGACATTTGTTTTTCTTACAATCAACATGCCACATGATGGGGCCTAGACCTAGTGACAATCGACATGAGGCTTATAAAGACAGGGGACATGGACATTTATCAAAATTGACATGGGATATGAGCATTATTAAGCGACATAGACATCTGACATGGCCATTTCTGAAAATCGACATGGAGACCCCCACTCTATACCCCGTATCAGGATATGATTTTAAGGATGTCATTCATATTCAATTTATTTCGATTTTGATTATCACTATTCTGCTCTCTCTTTCTCTATAGGGAGGCTAAGTCTCGGAATAAAATGTTGTTGTAATTTTTTTGCCGGTTCTAACTAAAAATACCCACATAAGATCTAAGTTTGCCTAATTATTCCCAGATCTGATATTTTATACCCCAACTCTCTGTATAAGTGGAGATATAGGGGGACAAACATTTTCGCCCATCCATCAGGCCTGCAGGCGATAATAGGGGGAGCCTGTAAGGGCCAGGAAGTTGGCGATCACATGACGAGACTTAGCCACTCTATTATATCAATTTATTTTGATATTACAAAAACGGTTAATATATATTTCAAATAACGGCATCTTTATCTATTTTTGTCCATCCTCATACTGAAAAATATAACGATAGGGATAGCACTCTGAAGACCATTTCCCTTGATGTTATAAATATCTGTACAGAGTACACCATCTTCACACTGTGTTATAACGTAGTACTACATAATTGAAGTCTTTTCCTACCCAGTGATGCAAGAAACATTCTTGTACCCCTACTGGAACCCCCTGAAAAAAATTACTAAAGTAGACCTTTCCAAAAAATATCATTATTTCCTCACTGTAGACAAACATAAACAGTACTAGTGTGGACATTTCGTCAATTTCGGTATTTAGTGTAAAACCTATGGGAGATGTGAGTTCTGGGAGGGTGAGACGCTTTTTGTCAGACCAATTTGCCATCTGTGGACACACAATTGACACTTGGGGTAGGACGTTGGGTGGCACTTTGGGTGGCACTTTGGGTGGCACTTTGGGTGGCACTTGGGGTAGGTTAATATACGATTTATCAAATGGAAAAACAAATCCCTGAGTCTTTTGTGATTAGGATCACACGCTAGATTTTTTACAGTGGGGACTATGATGGCCAATTAACTCTCAAAATGGCGCATTGTTTCTTGGAAAGGAGTGCGCCATGGTCTCATCCAAATCCCTTATTTCAAAGAGAAGTCCAGTGCTCGGACTGTAGATAATAGGGCCAGATTGGGGCAGAAGCCCCCACCCCCATGGTTACCCGGACAATGGGCCATGCCCCTAAACCTCTAAGCACAAGTTATACTAACATCCGAGCTCAGGTAACAATAACGGCCAATAGTACACATGTTTAATGTCAGATCATGCACCTATGTAATGTATGATAATGCACCTTTAAATCGTCTGAGCACGCACCCATATGACGTCCGATGATGTACCTATATAACGCCCGGTCATGTACAGCTCTATACAAGGCCTAAAATAAAAAGTTGTGTTCCAGTAACATGGCCAAATAAACATAAACAGGGTCAGTAGGTCAGATTTCTTTTTTTTTTACAAATTTTTTTGTGTGTGAAAAAGTCAATATTTAAGTGGTAAAAATGCCAAAAATCGTTAAAAAAAAGAAGAAAAAAAAGTCTGTTTGAGGGGAGGCGCTATCATCAGGGTGCTATTGGTCATTGGACTTTCCTTCCATTTACTAGAGATAAGTCTGTGGCATCTTGTTACAGTCGGATTTTAAACAAATAGATTAATTAATTAATCAAAAGCATATTTGTTCTTGTGCGAGAGGTATGGGGGCATATATTCTCTGTCCATTCCAAAGGGTTGTTAATAACTGGTCAAATTTATTCGCCATTTTGGTTAAACTGTTTCAGATTACACTGAGAAAAAGAAGAAACTCTCCTGTGACTGGACTTCCATTCGTCAACAGTTAGTGAATAAGTTTGTCATCAGTGCAGCACCATTGCACTTCAACTGTTGCTTGTGCAAGGACTATGAAGAAAAGATAATACGCTGTCAAGATTGTGGTCCACATGCATATTTCTGCAAAAAATGCTGCGACAAGCACCACAGTGTAGTACATCTTCATATTCCTGAAATGTGGAATCCAAAGGTAAGCTGATGTGATATAACATACTACTGTAAAACCTTGCATATAAGACATGGCTAGTAGGCGAGTCAGATCGCCAGATAGCTGGTGCGGCTTATAGGATCAACACAGAGTTGTTGTGCAGCTTATACACGACTTTTTGCTCCTATAGTACCTGCATAATCAGATGGACAGTGCGGATTATAGGTTCGGCCCAAAGTCGGGTTGCGGCTCACATGCGACTTACACTTACATGAAAGGTTTTACAGTATTTTCACTTTTCCCTACATTTATCCATGGACACCCCTAAAACCTTAAACTCGTCAGCTTATACTATAACTAAATTTACCAACATAGGTCATTACGTTGACGACATTGGGTCATCATCATGACCACCTTAAGTGAATACATCTTTAATTCTTATCCCATTACACCCAAGCTCCTCAATATATTTTGGCTACATTGGGTGGTTGGGTTGTCTAATTGACCAACTTAGGCCTGACTAAATAATTCTGTTTCCGCTGGACCCAACCGGGTGACTTTTATTCGCTGAGCCCCCCTGACCGCTTTTTCCCCCCCCATGTCAGAATGAAGTGATAAAGAGCACAGTAAAACTTGGTTACAAAACAAGGTTCCTACAACCACTAAAATCGCCTCATTCTAAGCAAGTGCAGGTGGGCATAGACCCCTACCTATGTAGGGTAGATACAGACTTGTTGCAGAAGAGGAGGGGATGGACAGGGGAGATGGGGGGGCTGTGTTCTCCCAACCAGAGAGGGACAGGGATGAAAGTGACTAATCCCCAAGAAATACTAAAACAGAGGCCCCGGTATACAGGTTCCTATAGTAAAGTATAGCTTTTTGAAGCCAGGGGAAAAGTTAAAGACTTTTATCCCTGGGCCAGGGGGGAGGAGAGAGTGGGAGGCGGGGGGCTCCCCTTTTATATTGTGGACTTCTTGGGCAGGTACGGACCTGTGAGGGGGGAGGCAACAGTGGGGAGGGCTGTGCCATCTGGGTATGATAGGTGTATAGGTATTGACCGGTTAACGGGAGGGGGCAGGGTGAGGTGGGACAGTATGTCAGGGCCTCCGCCGCCTTCCCCGTTTCATATTACTGGCTCAGATCTGAAGGTACACGCAAGACCTGTCAGGGGGGAGGCAGATTGGGCATTATTTTTTTTCAGTTTATCTGTATAATCTAAACATGTACATAAGGGTCATTTTTGGAATAATTGGCTTGTAGCCAAGTTTTACTGTACAAATAACTTAACACTATGTAGCTTATGTCTTTCATGTCCCAGCAGAGCAGGACTGCGTGTCAGTTCCACCATTTTTTACCATTCACCTAACTCTGATTCCCCTACCGTAAAACCTCGCGTATAAGCCTAACTCGCGTATTAGCCGCACCCCTAACTTTGACAAATGATATAAGCCGCAGAAGGGTTCTGAAAATTCCTTATTTGGTACTGTACTATACATATAAAAACTCTCGTATAAGCCGCACCCTATATAGGCATGTTTGGTATCAAAAGAAAGCTGAGTCTGATTCGCGTATTAGCCGCGGCTTCTACGCGAGGTTTTACGGTATATATAAAACGGCATTAGTTGGGACCAGCGAATCACCCCATTGAATTAGGCCTGAGTGCTCACCGGGCACAGATAAACCAAAAGAGGCTACATGAAATTATATATCTTTTTCAAAGCTAACTCGATTTTCTTACTAATATCATTTCATTTGATATTACCAGTGCTTTAACTGTCATAATCCTTCTTCCTATTCGACTATTCACCAGAGTGACATTGTATTCTATAGAAGAGAAAATAAATAATGCAAATAATCTCACTTATTGGATCTAGCAACAAGAGACTGAGAATTGCGAGAATTTCACAGAAATTCCGCCATTGTTTTCTCCAAAAGAATCTTGCTAAGGCCACTCAAAAAAATAAAATTGTTTCTCATCACCGCACGCATCATAAAAATCAGGTTTTTCGGAAAACTTTTTTCTTTTTTTTTTGCCAAATTTTGATGAAAAACCTCATCAAAATAGATAAAATTGGTCATATTTGGTATCAAATTAAAGCCAATAATGCCAGAAATGCAGTCGTATAGAAATAACTTACATCTTCCCCACTTGTAAAGATCAATTAATTCTTAACCAATAAAATGTGAATTTTGGCCAAAAAAACCTGCTAATTGTCCTATACATTTTGGCCTGCGAGTAAAAAAAAAAAAAAGCTAAAAAAAAAAGCCTCCCTCCTCAGATTTCTCAGACCTTGGTGATGAGAAACCACTTTTTTTTCTTGCGTGGCCTAAAATAGTGCACATTTCGGAGAATGTTGATCAAATACAACCACATTCAAAAGTAAATGCTCATTTAATCTGGCCCTATGAGTATAACATTATAAAGCCTTCAAATAATTGAGACAATAAAGCCTAAAGTTTCCAAGTGATGCTCGTAAGTTGCTACGATGGCATGTCGGACAGTGGGGACGGTCAAACCGCTTGGTAGACACGGATGCGCGTAACCAGGGTGATATCTCTAAGCGCTTTTTGGGGCAATGGGACGCTGTAGTGTCCAGATGCTTCCCGCCTTGAAAAACGGTATATGTGGGGTGGGGGTGGGGGTGGGGGTGGGGGGGCTATAGGAGGAGAGTGGAGTGAAGGGGAGGGGAGGGGGGAGAAGGGGAGGTACGGAATATAGGCCTAGGCCTATATCCCCCCACCCACAATCCCGGCCCCCGAAAAACTACACCTTCAGACATGATACATTAATGTATGACAACAAAGGGAGTAACACATGATGCAGCCCTTATAGGGTTAAGGCCTCCTACCGTAATCTCTCGCACATTAAAGCAGTATTCAGTCTTTAAACGGTTAAATATTTCCCCCAACCTTGGTGGTGACATACATTGTACTATACCCTAGGACATTCCTAGAGATGTAAATAGGGAAAACACACCATAGAAGGTTCATATACTGTTAATGTGTTACTTTGCTTCATAGGACATGTCCTCCAATAAAAAGAAAAGATTTTGCGGCCACCCGGATGAGCTTTATGTAGCCCATCCGCTCCATCTGAAACAAACGATTTTTTTAATATGTGGCCTCAGGTTGTCGGTTTAGGTATTATTTATATGAACAGCAATATTATATAGATATAATATATGCCATGGCTGAACATTATGGAGGTGTTGATACAGTAGTTGACATGTCGATGCACCAATGGCACCGGCGGTTGCCCTATAATTCCCTTAAGACTTATGTTAAAAAGTGGTTAAGTTTCGCAGCAGTCCATATAATCTTTTTCACCTCTCCCCCCAAAGGGATCAGAAATTCAGGATCCCCCTCCAATTCCTCATACCTAAAATATCAATAACCCCATCCACTCAATCTGCCATCAATACAATATTAAATCAGGTAATCAACATCTTTAAACACTTTTCAATTCGTTACAGCTTTATTGCTTTGAACACTGTGACCTAAATTCTACATGGAAACGACCAGATGGGCATCACTGTGAACATACTAATGAAACACTCATCACAATAATTGATGAAAGAGGTAAGTCTCTCAGTCCCAGTCCATTTCATCTTTACTCAACTATACCTTTCAACAAATTTCCAGAAGCATTGATCAACCAAATAAAGAAATGAGTGAAAGATATTTAAACACAATTCTACTACATATTTCATAGCATATTTTGGTTGTACCAGGTAGGTGACAAAAACTATTTTCTCTGGTTCAAAAGTCGCCAGATAGCTAAGAAACTATGGGAAAACTTTCCTCTTATTCACAGTTCAGACTGTAGTCTCTGGGATATTTCTTGCTTATTTACAGTTCAAACTGTAAATAGTGGTATATTAGGCTGTTATTGACGGTTCTTTACCAAACTGTCAATAATGAACACTTTCTATATCATTGACAGTTCCTTACCAAAGCTGTCATGTACTAGATCCTTTTCAATGCAAAACAGATTTTGACTGCGAAACAGATTTTTTCTGCAAACCCAATTTTGAATCCACATTCGATTCTACTGTAAAACCAATTTTGACCTAAAAACATTTTTTGACTTGAATTTAACATGAAAGATTTGAAGTTTTTTCAGTGGGAACTGTCAATTAGTCAGACATTCTCTAGTATTGACAGTTTGTCTCTGGAACTGTCAATAACAAGAATATTTTCCACTGTTGACAGTGTGAACTGTCTAGCATTCTTGTTCCATTGCCATAACAACTTTTTAACACACAGGTCGTCAACACAACCAAAAGATTGAAATATGCAGATGTAGTGGATCTGCTGCAGCTGTACTAGCAGAATATGGGTTGTGGCCTGCCTCCCCAGTCAAACCATATGTGGCCTTCTCTATCCATTTCATGCGGACTCTACGGGCAATGGTGCTTGAATCACAGGTCAGCTTGCATGCCTTCTGCAAGGCATTACAGCAATGTAGACCCGGTCTACAACGCCCCCTGAAGGATGAATGGGTGAGTGCTACTCGGTGCAACATTGCCATGTATGTGACAATATATAACACAAGTATGTGCATGTACTCTCATTTATCTAAGTACATTTATCTAAGTACATTTTATGATATTCATCTTAATATTAGTAAATATGAACATTACGATTGCATTTTATTTTCTGCATGATGTTGAGAAGGCCATTAACTTTGTCAGACGGCTGTGTCTCACGAGATCAGGCCAATGTGACTGTCTTTCATTGGGTGCCATATTTTGCGATTGGGCTGAAAAGGTTGATGGATATTATAGCACTTTGAATTAGTAATTTATATCTGCTGGGGCAGGTCTAAAGCAAGTCTAAAGCAAGCCCCCCCCCCCCCCCGCCTCCAGTGCTTCCTTAGTGGCTGGAGGGGGTGGGCCAGTGTAGTGCAGGTGCCACAGTGACTCTCTCGCCTGTAGGACTTTCTACTTACCTGTACATACATCCTCCCCTCCCACAGCTTAACCCCCCCCCCTCCTCACACACACACCTGTACCATTCATACCCCGTTATCTCACATAGAGGGTAAGGGATACATTTTTGACAGGTTTCTAACGTGCTCTATTTGGGTACTACAGAATTTATTTTTCATAAATTTCATTCATGGCCCCAACCACTTGTCATAACGGAATTTTACTGTATTTGTAGCAACGTAAAACCTTGTGTATAGGTCACAACTAGTATGTGAGCCATTACAGCCTATAGGATCGGCCCAAAGTCAGTGTGCAGTTCAAATTATTGGTACTAATACCTATGGAATCGTACTTAAGTTACCATAATCAGAGCACCAGTGTGGCTCATACGATCGGCCCAATGTCAGGGTGTAGCTTACCGGATGTAACGCAATGAGCACCCTGGGCGCTTATAAAATGATTTTTTTTGGCGTTTTGGTTAAATTGTCTCTGAAATCGGGAAGTCTGAGTTTTGTTCCAGTCTAAAAGGGGGGGGGCGCTTATTACGGTGAGTGCGCTCATTACGTGGAATACGGTATATATGCCAGTTAGGCTTATACAAGAGGTTTTACAATATGTGGCATGAAATAGTATCTCATGTTATCTCAGTAGCTGTATACCTGCGACCATCTATATGCCCTTTGTTACAGGTTGCAGATATCTATCGGATAATAAACTGGGAGTGTGTCCTCAATTTCCAATGGGTCAACCATACGATAGACTACCTACAATTCGCAGGGATAGACTTCCCAGATGGTACAATGTGTGATGCTTGTCCACAGGTAAATATTCTTTTGACAATGACAAATGAAAATTTTCCAGGTTATACAGTATCAAATATGTTGAATATAAGCATGTCACATGTCACTAAGGCAAATCCATGTCAGTAGTGTCGGTAAAAGATTATGTTGAGTATCCATTGTTAGTACATAAGTTGTATATACCAATCACAGAGAGAGAGATTTGTGCCTCTTGAAGGATATCTGTTGAAGGGGCTGTTGGGCCGCGTTTTGACCGCACACACCATTTTGTCCGCACCGCGTTATGACCGCGACCAACTGCCGCGTGTTGACCGTGCACAGTGACCATCATTAAGTTTTTGAAGCCAAAATCAATTTGACTTCAAAGTCGGTTTTTGACCCCAAAACCAATATTGACCCCAAAACCAATTTTGACCCCACAGCCAATTTTGACCCCAAGGTCAATTTTAACCCCACAGTCGATTTTGACCCCAAACCAATTTTGACACCAAAACCAATTTTGACACCAAAACCAATTTTGACACAAACACCAATTTTGACCCCGAAGTCAATTTTGACCCAATGTCGATTTGACCCCAAATCCAATTTGACCCCAAGTCCAATTATGACCCCAAATCCTATTTTGACCCCGGAGTCCATTTTGACCTCAAACTCTGTTAACCCTAAAACCAATTTTGACCCCAAAGTTGATTTTAACCCCAATGTCGATTCGACACCAAATCAAATTTGACCCCACATCCAATTTCGACCCCCAAATCCAATTATGACCCCACAGTCGATTTTGATCCCAAAATCAATTTTGACCCTAAAGTTGATTTTGACCCCAAAACCGATTTTGACCCCAAGGTCATTTAATTTTACCTCAGGTGTTATAGGAGACTGCATCTTTAACTTTAACAATGATAACACAGGTGCTCGCGGTCAATACACAGCAGTTGGTCGTGGTCATAATGCGCTGCAAGGTCAATACGCGGCAGTAGGTTGTGGTCATAATGCGCTGCGTGGTCAATACGCGGCAGTTGGTCGTGGTCATACCGTGTTGCGCAGTCAAAACGTGGTGCGCGCTCATAATGTGGCACAACGGCCCATGTCGCCATATTCAATTTAGGGGTCTAGGGCCATATGTATTGCATTTTGGAATTAAAATTACACAACTTGATCTCCAGACGTTAAACTACCGAACAAACAAACAAACAAACAAACAAACATGTACCTCTAGGTTTCAAAAGCTGAATCCACATAAAACTCACAATAAGTTTATCTTGTACTTGTAGAAAGGTGATGCAGACCAACGCCTCATAGCTATGGATGGTAACATGAAGTTGGTACATAGAGCCAAGGCAGGCCACAGTGTCCGGGAGCCACTATATGCTGGGAAGTTCTTTGTCCCACAGATCCCTCTTGATAAGTATGTCGCTAGTCAACCAGTCATTCCAAAGCCTCGACAGCAGGTAAGAAAGTATTTTCATACTGTATCTGGAGGTGCAGTTCTTGTACAACAGAAGATTGGGAAATTTAGATTATATGTGTGGCTGAGCCTGAAAAAACTGACCATATAATTGTGTAGAAGAATAGAAACATCTCTTCTTTTTATATTGTACAACCCACCATGTCATCTCTTACTTTCTGAATTAAAACATGTAATGATTTGTACAGTGTACATATGAAGCACGTTTTAATGACCTTTTGATTCAAAGGTATATTTTTACTCTTACATATAACAGGAATGCAGCAACTTCCAAGTTGAATCAGTCATACGAACAAAGAACAAAACTTCTAAACTGGACGTCACAGGGGTCTTTGCAGCAGTCTGCAACCACGATTTTCCTTGCAAGATCTTCAACTTACGTCATGGTGAGAGGTAGGTTCCCTGACCCCATATCTCCTCTTAATAAATTATACTTTTTACTTTAAATGAAGACAGAAGAAGTCAGATTTAGCCTTTCCTGTGGTCAGAGGAAAGAGCTTAATTGTGAAGTTTTCAGTCAACACAGTACTTCAATATAAATATTCTAAGAATTTATATTCTGCACATTAAATAATTTCTCATAATTTCTCTCAAATATGTACAGAATGGCATATCCTATCTATATGATGGACAGCATTCCGAACGTACGTCTTATTATGTACGATGTGGGATGTCAACTGGTCATAGTCATGAAGGTAAGAGAACATGCTTTCCTTTGTTTTATTAATTTGAATATAATGTTTAGTATGCATTACCATAAATTGTCGCGTTTAATCCTAACTCATGTATGAGCCACACCTTGACTTTGGGCCACTCCTATAAAGGGCTGAATCCACTGACGTGAATCCGTTGAATCAGGCAACATTCACCCATTGGTTTAACATTGTGAATGTTTATCCACCAAATTTGCCTCAGTGTATCCACCCTTTTAGCAGCGCTGGCGATCTGACTTTAGTACTGTTCTATAGTAGCAAAAACGTCAGGTTCAGAATGTATGGCACTCCTTCACTATTCATTTTCTGTATTTAGTTAGAACTAGAGGTGCAGAATCACACGTGTATGTGACACAACCACATTATTACATAACTACTGGCTGTATACCAGCCATGGCACAACATTATATGGTACTACAGTAAAATCTGGCTACAACGAGCAAGCACTTGTTTATGAAGAGCATTTTTGGATTGCTATGATTTTCTCCTATACATTCTATAGTTAAGAAACTTGTTTAGAAAAATCTAGCATGCAATCCTAATCACAAAAGACTCAGGTATTTGCGTTTCCATTGGATAAATCATATAACCTACCCAAAGTTCGACCCAAAGTCTGACCCAAGGTCCGACCCAAAGTGGCCCCAAAAAGTGCAGTGAGGTAAATTACCGACTGCACATCCTCTTTTGTCCATAGATCATTTCCCGTCCTCATTTATCAAACTTTTGGTCAAACAAAAAGCATTTCAGCGGACAACACCTCAACATTTACATTGAATTAACTACTACTGCAAAAAAAAAAAGTAGATAGAAGCCCTCACAAAGCCCGTTGCCTCCCCTATCACCTCCCCCTCACAGGTCAGTACCTACCCACCCACATCGTAGAGAGGGGAGGGGGGCAGGGGGGCAGGGGGCTTCACACAGATACCCGCCCCCAAAATCCCAGGTATGTATCTACCCTTCTTAGACAGGTGTCTAAGCTCACCGTTCTTACCACGGGCACTTGATTACAACAAGGTTATACATGTTTTGTGTTTGCAGCTACCTGTTGTACCCACGTTTTACTGTACATTATTCAACATAACTGCACCTGGAGAATATGCACTCATAACTATAATATTTATTCCCCTTTTTCAGAAGAGAGGTATCCCCTGCCATGCTGTGATACGTGTACCCTGCTTTCACATTTTCGGCCATAAGATGAGTTGTCAGGTAGTCTTTGTTATGCTAATCTTCAAGCCAAAATGAATTTCAGATATAAAAAGAAAATTCAAGTGTGAATTCTTTTTTAAGTGTCATGTGTACATGACCTGGTCATAATCGGTTTTTACTGCTGTATCACATACTATTTATACCACTACCTTGCAACACAGCGAAGCCTCAATCTGGGGCTCAACTAACCGATTTTCTGGTCCATTCTCACGAAAGTACATCTGCCAGGTCAGGGTAAGATGGATGTTCAAATGTTAGAGTTTTTTTATATTTGCTTTTATTCACATCTGTTTGGGTCCAATTTGTGAGAATTGCTCCGATCTGACGACAAAATCGGGTAGTGGAGTCCCAGGTATAGCTACTTAGCCACCAGCACAGGGTGGGGTGTAGGCAGGTTCGGTCCGTATGGGCCCTGTGGACCTGCTGACCAGCCTTGGGCTGTGTTGCTTTTAAAACTATAGCACCATTATCATGGGATGTAGGGATGAGGAGGTGGCAGGCAGAGCTCAGACATCACAAGGATCCCATACCCAGATAGAAAAAATACAGTCTTGTGCTTTTAATCTTGTTTAAAGTTTGGCCATAATAAAAAAACATAGAGCAACATTCTGAAACGTTTTTTGTTTACTGGGTAGACGCTAACCCACATTCACAGGCCAGGGTGTCCGGGTGCGCATAGCTCAGACTAGAGAAACTACTTTTCACTGTAATGTTTACATTAACTAAGCCATTACCTTACAAATAAAAGGTTATCTTTTTTTCAGTTATGCTACAGTCCTCGCCGTACCACTGGGGCTGGCCTATTCGATGGTGAAGGGACTGAGCGCTTATGGAGCTACCTTGGGAAGTTCAGCTACATAACTAAAGAGATGACTCCAGAGAATCGTCAAGATGTTTTGGTCGAGGCGCAACTGTACTATGGTCAAAAGTTGCTACTCAACATGGGTAATTATTTTATTAGAGTGTGCCATGTCTGTTTAAATGATACCACGCTATAGACCAGGGATGCAAACTCCTCAGATTTCTCAGATTTCTCAGATTTTTATTCCTCCAAATTTGTCATTCTTGTGATTCGTCCAGATCCAATGAGAACTCTGTTTACCTTTATGTGGGGGGGGGGGGTGGGGGGGACTTGTAATTTCATCAGACAAGAAGATCAAAATACATCAAATTTCACCATTTGCCTTCTTAATTTTCAAATTTTTCTTGGGGGGGCATGCCCCCAAACCCCCCTAGTACTGCTGTGACATGTGATCGGCAAATGAACACATAACTATTTCAGTGATGGTTTAAGGTGGGGGGGTAGTCATGCCAGGTTTGCCAAAATGCATCAGATTGCATTTTCAAAAGTTCCATCCCCAAGCATAAAGGTTGGCTTGTACAGATCTTAGCTTTGATACAATTATGGCCAAAATGCATCAGAATGCACCATTGGTAATCATAGGCTTTCAAATTTTCTTGAGGGGATATGCCCCCAAACCCCACCTAGTTTGACGACTACACTTCGCTTGCGATGATATTTCAGAAGCGGGGGCATACATTCCCCCGAAAATATCCTGGGCTCAGATTTTTTCCTCTTCAGAGTTTGCATGTCTGATAGACAATGGTCACACTCTTTCTACTGATGCACATGCACCGCGTTTGTCTTTACCACTAAGAGCGATTTTTAAGATATTGAAATTTGCTTATTTTTCCATCTTTCCCTGCATGTACAACTTTTCTTATTCCTCCTGTGTGTTCACAAGACGGGGGAAATTTGCTTTTCATATATGAATACGTGACTTTTCATATATAAATACGTGAACGATTGACATAAAGTT
The DNA here is from genome assembly GCA_947462335.1 of Harmothoe impar. Lineage (NCBI taxonomy): Eukaryota > Metazoa > Annelida > Polychaeta > Phyllodocida > Polynoidae > Harmothoe > Harmothoe impar. Next base: position 15,254 of record CANHQG010000305.1, read on the forward strand.
GACGCTGAAGCCAGAGAAAAAGTTCGCCGATACTCCCAAGCTGGCCCCTGCTTCTGTTAGTAATGTGTTAATGCGCTATTTCGAGGGAATTCAACGAATTGCGACCTGTATTATCAATATCAGTCAGTATTGGTCAATATCAGTCAAAATTGGCGAGTATTTCGGCCTTATTAAGTTGAATTCAAAATATATCGGTTCAATGGCACTCACCGATAATCCAACATATGGCAATTTGGGTTTTATCTAACCGTAGGTCTAACCACAAACATTCACCAACACACTAATATTGACCAATACAGGTCAAAACAGGCCTTAATACATCAATTCCACTTGTGATTGTCATCCTCCCCGATCCCCGTCAAAGGCAATTTTATAAATGTAGGCCTACTATCTGTAGCCTAGACCTATTGCAAAAGGGCTCATTAGGCCTATAGAGGGATAACAGAGAAATATAACTTTAGACCAACATGGCACACTCTCCCAGTAGACAAGTATGTCACTATGCAGTCGATATAGAGCTAAATGTTAGATTTTTAATTTACTATAATTATCATTTTGATGATTGTCGTTGTGATAATTCATTCATTCGTAAGCCCAACACATAGCATTGGGCTTAGCGTTGGGCTTTCTCCTTCTAACTGGGATAGTATCAGTCATATTCCATCGAGATGTGAAAGGACAGTGAGCACATGCTGGTTTCTCCTGCATATGAAATCATTTTAGAAGGTTATCAACCAACGTTTTTTATGAAAACATGTAACAAACAGAGAACCATTTACCAGAATGGATTTTCTCACAGCATTCCTCAGAGGGGACATCCTCTTTTGTAATTCTGTCTAATAACTCCAATGTAAATAGCTACATACAGTATCATCATGACATGTAAATATTGAAGCATCTCTTCTTATAACTTCAGCACAAAGTCTAGGCTGCAGACTTTGTAAGGCGTACATGTTGCGGGATAGCACAGAGAAAACATTGAGAGAGCAGCTAGCACTATATCCAGGTAACCTAACATCCCAGCTAACAAGAAAACGTTATTTTACGTCAAAATAACCTTTTAAAATGTAATACATTGTTATGCCATAGTAAGAGGCCTTAAGAGAAACGTTATATAACATTATATAACGTTATAAAATGTTGAACAACGTTTTTTGTTTACTGGGATTGCTTTGTACACCTTGACCAACGTTGACTTAACATTGAATTAAAAATGTAAAAGCTTGTGTATAACCCCCACCCTGACTTTGTCCTGATTCTATAAGTCACAGTGGCAATCTAAGTTGCAAACAAATGTAAAACGTCACGCATATATAAAGCCACTTTTGGATCCGTGGCGTACAATGTGTCATATGCAAATCAAGTGATGTTTTCGATCTATTCTACCTACAAACATTCTAGATCCCATTGATTTTTTAAATTATGAAAATCCTCCCAGAAAAAAAGATTTTAGAGCTAAATTTGTGGAATATAGCTGGACAGGATGACTGTGGTACGCCCCGCTCAAACCAGCGCGGTGTACCACCGTTGTACGCCACGCATACGCTGTCGGTACCTTCAATGCTCAACCTATAGGTCTTCTATATGCTTTGCTGTTGTAGGTAGAATGATAGCCATGGCCGATACACAAGGTTTTGTTGTAAACTGATTTTTCACATACAAACACATTTCAATCAACATATGAAATAAAATAAAGAATGTTGCTACACATCTTGTTACATTTTTTTACTGATATGATAACAAATATTTATATGTTTTTATGTAGGTGTGACTATGGTTCACATAGAAGAGATGGTTCGAGAAGAGAAGGAGCGTGTATGGACAAAGCCATTGGCGAGAACTCAAGGTATGTTTATTCCATTCCTCAAGGCCAGAAAAAGGTCAAGATCTGCCCTATACAATAGTTTGCTACAGTACTACATTACACTTACATACAACACATGGTAGCTGAATTCATTTTGTTTATAAGCCTCAATAATAATAAGGAGGACGATTTACATGTTTTCCTCTATGTTTTCATGAAGGGTCCTGGAAAGAACAGTACGCTCTGGACCTTCACAACTATCATTGCCACAGGTAAGATATAATGGGTGCGTCGTGTACCCAGGGGGGCCACTCCCTATATGATCTATAGTAACTATGTGCGTACACAAAACCCCGGGAAAGGGGTCCTTTTGGGCCCCACTGGCGGGCCAGGCTGGACCCGCCATTAGGGGTCCCTTTTGGGTCATTTTAAGGCAAAAGGGGTATGTTTTTAAGCCAAGAATATCCGGCCAAATAGTTCAAAAGTTCTTGTTAAAAGGGGTATATTTTTTTCCCAAATTTAGGGTGGTATCCTGCTAAAAGGGGTTCAAATTTGGCCAATATATGGGGGTAACCCACAAAAAGGGGTCTAATTTTGGCCAATTTATGGAGGTATCCCGCTAAAAGGGGTCCAATTTTGGCCAATTTAGAGTACCCTGCCAAAAGGGGGTATACTTTGGCCACTTTTGGGTGGTGTTCTACTAATAGGGGGCTGATTTCTTAACATTTAAGGGGGTTATCCCGCCAAAAGGGGGGTGTTTTGGTGGGTTTTTGTCTCGGTTAAAGGGGTCCAAATTCAAGGTGATGTACGCACATGGTATACATAAATGTGAGAGTGCCCCCCCCCGGGTTTTGTACCCTGCTCCAGGTCAAATCACTACATCACTCCTCCAAAGATAAGACTATACCTAGCAAATCGTGGTCACTCCTCACGACCCTCACCATATCAGATGATCACGCTGGTGATCACCAAGCTTCACCAAGAAAGCTTTTTCTGCAGTCATGTGTGGAGAAATACAGAAATGTTCTCCTACATCCGTGCACAGACATTCTGAGGGCAGTCTAAATAGTCTTATTGTATAATCTTAATGCATAATCTGCCCATGGCTCATATCTTTTGTAAAAATTCCAATTAAAACTTACTTTTTTATTCGTTTTAAATTGATGTACTTAAAAGCCTAATACTAAGTTAATTTACTGAAGATTGTAATATATTTTAATTACCAATCCATTTTAATCACCGATCCATTACAACCAATTGTCTGCCGAAGTTCTGTATATACACAGTATGCTACATGCACAATACAGAATCCCCCCGGAACAACTGAAAATATTTGTTTTCAAGCATAATTTTAACCATTGATCTCAAATCAAAATAAATCGATACAATCGAAGAATCGAGACTAAAATAGCGATAATCGGAATCGAAATAAATATGATACCAATGACACTCCTACTCCAGAGAATGTGCGTTGTGGCACATAGCAGAAGGTATAGTACATGTCTGGTCCTGCCTATCATAGTACTAGCCCAGGTATGTAGCACAGACAAACAAAGGAACACTAGCTACATTTCGAAAATAGTAGGGCAGGTGGCCCAGTAGAGGTTTTCTCCACCACCCCCTATAGATTAGATCAAAGACAATAGTATAAGCCTATAGTATAAGCATGGACTCTGCGGCACGTTCCCATTTGTTTAACAGTGAGAATGGGTACTCGGCGCCACTTTGGAGGTTTAGACAGCCAGTGTGCCATGAGAGTGTAGGGGCGAGAGGCTCCCATAGCATGTCGCTTTCAGAAGCTATTTTAAAATAGTTATCCTGTAAATTAAAATTGCCTTTTTTACCATAGGTGGATAGATAAAGACATGAAATTTCTTATTATTAGGCGTGTTTGGTTATATGGTATAAAGTTAAAGCTGAGTCTGAATCACGTACTAGCCACGGCTTATACACGAGCACTTACAGTACTCCAGCTCTAAAATTATATTCATTATGGATCTCTGTTTCCAACTTTCTAGAAATGAGATGCATGACGAGGGTGATGGTATACCTGATGAGGAGACTACAAGGTAATGTTGGAAAGGACACTTTTTTCCACATTATTTGAACATAAGCATGTGAATCACATTAAAGAAAAAAGGAAGGTATCGAAATTTGGACCCCTTTTCAAACATGTTATTGTACTTTTCTTAAGACTACCAGTGCTATCCTCTATACATTTCATGTCATGTTAACACTTTTATTCTAGGCTTGAAGCAATTATCCTCAGGATAGAACAGCATCACAAATTCAGGAGGTGGACAGAGGAAGATGTGAACTATGCAGCATACCTGGGCTTGGCATGTGAACATGAGAGGCTGAAGAAGCTGGAGGAACTACATGTAGCAGTGGACAACTACAACCACATGGAACAACTGAAGAAGAAATATGCAAGTATGTTGTCAATGCCTCATGATTTTTGGCATAGCCTGTAAACTGCACTCTATGTGAAGGAGCTACGTCCCAGAAAATTAAGATCAATATTGAATGCACATTGAATCAGCATTTAATTTAAAATTGGCAATCAGAGTTAGCCTCTAACTGGGTTTACCAAATATGTCATAATTTTATTTATTCCCCTATATATAAAACGGCATTAGTTGGGACCAGCGAACCCCCCCATTGAATTTGGCCTGGGTGGTTGCCGGGAACAGATAAACCAAAAGAGGCTACATGCAAGTATGTTTTTTTTTCAAAGCTAACTCAATTATTATCATCAATTTACTCCAATTAATATTTACAGGACCTCACATTTAACAAGTTTTCTCCCTATCAGATTTACTATGATAATACAGTTGTTTTTAAAAGAAAACGATATAAATTACATATTATTCTTGCACAGAGTGCCTGACTACATCAGGTAACCAATTTCTCAGATGTCCATCATTTTTTTGTCATTTAAAAGAGCACTTTTATAACAAAATTATAGAAAAATGGGGCACAAAAACAACGGGATAACGCAGTATGAATCCACTTTAACCCCCGATTTAAATACAATGTTAAAACCTAATATATTTATCGAGATATACCAAAATAAACATATGAACCGGCAATCTCCGAGAGAATGTGTTAGGAGAGTGAGGTCGCTACTGTAACCAAGGCCGCCGCTGCGTGGCTAAGGTGAAATGTGTCACAGGAACGCTGGTCTGCTCGGGGAGCACTTTGGCGCGCCACAGCAGGTGGTCCCGGCAGCCGGGGGGGGGAGGCACATAATCCCGGCCCCCGAAGGGGCTGGTATATATTTTAAAACTATCGCTAGAAGCCATTATAAAAAGTGGGATTTAACTGTAATGTCTAGAAATAGAATAGGTTAATACTTCTCACCCTCATTAATGGACATGATCAGTACATTTAGATATCAATTCAAATGTTTTGTGTTGATATATTGATGAATGTTTTCATGTTTCAATAGTTTTATATCTGACACTGTGTTCCACCTTCAGAGGGCAATGTCTACGTGAAGAGGATCCTTCCACAGCTTCTGGATGCAAGCAAGAAATTGAATGCTGCTTTGGCAGCATACAATGCTCTTCCAGCAAAAGGACCCGCTAATCCCCCACACAGACTGAAACGGGTTGATGTCACACCCCCTGATGCAGCTGTTTGGCAGTTTCTCTGCCCAGTTACCTGGGGCCCTGCTACCATCCCAAGTGATCAAAAGCGCCGGCTTATAGATCTTCTTCATCTCAACAGCAGGGCAAAAGAAGAGATCACAACCAGTGCCAAAGACTTTGGACGGCATCTCCGATCATTGCACCAACAAGAAAAGAAACTCAGTGATGAGATAGGACGGTTGAAGGCTGATCCTGAGAAATCAAGAGTTGAAAAGGGGACATTAGCTCTCCTAGTCAGAAACTGGTTCAGGATAAAGATATGGTTGAAAGCTGTAGAGAATATAACTCAAAGGATTTCACAGGAGAGTGCAGTTGACGTGGAAGCCTTCCAAAAGTCAATAGAAGAGATGAACATGGACAGTGCATGCCCAGCAGAGGTCACAGAGCTTGTTCAATCTCTAGATGAATTGAATGATGTTGATGGACTATACCAAGATGAGGATATTGAGGAGTGAGAACATCTGGAGTATGTATCCCTATCCGATCCTAGATTGACCAGGTGCCCTATCCAACACCTAGTCGCATCTCCAGCTCTACTAACACACTGCTCAATATACAAACCGAGTAGATCTGCTGATGGATGCAACTTGACTAGCATTAATATAGACATATTACTCCTGTAACGTGGGAATTTGATAATAATTAACATTACGAATTTAGAGGGGTGCAATTACGAATATTACGATTTTCTGGCATCAATATTACGGATTTAAAGGATTTGGAGTATGCAGCTCTGGCATACATGTAGACAAGACAACATGTACTTTTCATCTTATGATATAGGGCACACTGGTTCACAACTATTTTTGTTTATTTAATGATAACACATCGCTGTATTCAGTGCTTCATATCTATTGTTCACTGTCATCCAATGTACACAGAAAAACAAAATAAGAGTTTGTCACATTTTTTTACTGGAAAATAAATCAAAATTTACACTCCCTGCAGTTCTAAGGTGTTCAATCGGAAGTACTTGTCATGCTATAATACGTATGTTTCAATGGATGACTGAACACAACTTAAATGAATCCTATATACTGCAGCCTTACATGTATTGCCTTTCTATGGACCAGCGTATTTCAGGTACCTCACCCCAGCAATATTACCATTGAGCATTTTAAACAGGCTCCCATTGTCTTACAAAGTGGGACAACTAATGACTCAATATAGCATCATGAAGCATCTTTAGAAGAATATCACAGGGTTATGGACAGACAGCTAGAGAACTGTATGTATGAATGAATAAAAATGTTATCTTAATGAAGGAAAACTGTTTTCTTTTTTTCATCAAAAGTATAATACAGATACTAAATAGAATAGAGATAACAAACCAGTCTATTTTAGATACTGATGTACATTGGAAATTGCTTGCATCGAATAGCAGAGTATAGGGAGAGGGGAAGTCGGGAAATGCACTGAGAATGTCATGAGAAAGACAGTGGGAACGTCAGGGAAGGGAGAAGGAAGACACTGGGAAGGGAGAGGGTAGGTCGGGGACTACACTTTCTTATAATCATGACTTTACCATTCAACTAGACACACACACCCTGATACCAACATGGGTCCACACACGTAGTAGGAATGTCAGGGAAGGGAGAGGGTAGGTCGGGGACTACACTTTCTTATAATCATGACTTTACCATTCAACTAGATACCAACATGGATCCACACAGGGGAGAAACCCCTCTTGTGTTACCTACCTTGCAACGTATCATACTTGCATTGGTGATTATATGAAAGGGGAATAGCCTGTTCTTATTTATTAAATTGCATCAAGCATACCTTTAAGGGCCGCATTGTACACTTTGCGGTCCCTAAAGGGTCCCTGACTTTCCCAGTCCCTTCCTCGACCTTCCCTGTCCGTTGCCTGACCTCCCCTGTCACTTCTCCGACATTCCAAGTGCCTTGTCCCTGACCTTCCCTGTCTCTTGCCTGATATTGTCATGTATGTGTCCGAGATAGTGTCGTGTATATATGTCAGTGATATGGAGCCCCTTTTTCCTCATTGTTTTAGGGCCCTGTGTATGTATACTATAGTATATATACTAAAGTATTTTTCTAGCTGCTCCCTGTGGACCCCGGCTTAATAGATCTCCCTAGGTATACCATACACTTTGCAGGACAGGTCTGGATGAAAGCTCTGGACGAAAGCCATGCTTTATACATATAGCATCACAAAGACTTTGATAGTCAGACAATTCACACTAGACAATTCACACATTCTTTGGACTTTTGGCCACCGTGCAATCATTACCCATTAGGAAATTGGCCCCAGGAATTCAGACCTATATATACAGCTGATATATACACAATTAGCCCACCTGGGGCACTGCAGTCAGCCTGTGGTTTGGCTCCTCCACAGGCTGAAGAGTTCCACGATTTTGCCCCCGCTTTACTTGCATATACTCGGGAGTTTATACTCACCATAAATAGGGTCCGTATGTTGGGGAAGAGACAGGGGAGGGTATGGTGGGGGTGCAGAGGGGTCCCCCCCTGAGGTCGGAAAGTCGCCGAAATTAACGGGTCCAGGTCGAAAAGTCGCTTTTTTGGACCTTCTAATGTATTGTTTATTTTGTTCAAAGGTCGCCAGGTCGCTTTTATTATTGCCTTAGGTCGAAAGTCGCCTCCAAAACAGCCCAGGTCGCCAGGTCGCTTTTGACCCATCTGCAGCCACTATGGTGTGTGTGTATGGTGTGTGTGTATAGTGTGTGTGTATGGTGTGTGTGTATGGTGTGTGTGTGTATGGTGTGTGTATTGTGTGTGCGTATGGTGTGTGTATGGTGTATGTGTATAGTGTATGTGTATGGTGTGTGTGGGTATCCAGAATACAGGCCCTCCTGACAGTAGGCCCCGGCCCACAGGCCCACGGAACACAGGCCCCCAGCCCACAGGCCCTCCGGATCTGAGGCCCCCTGCCTTTAAGCCACCCTGACTACAGACCCCCGGCCTGTAGGCACAAATCTCACGTCCATATCATACGTCCAACCCATTATCTCATTCAAATTCCTCACATCCAACACTATCTCTCTATCCCCCTCCTCACGTCCACTACCTCCTCCTCACGTCCACTACCCCCTCCTCACGTCCACCACTATCTCCTCACACGTTCACTACCTGCTCCTCACGTCCACCACCATCTCCTCACGTCCACCACCATCTCCTCACGTCCACCACCATCTCCTCACGTCCACTACCCCCTCCTCACGTCCACCACCATCTCCTAACTTCCACCACCATCTCCTCACGTCCACTACCCCCTCCTCACGTCCACCACCATCTCCTCACTTCCACCACCATCTCCTCACGTCCACCACCATTTCCTCACGTCCATTACCTGCTCCTCACGTCCACCACCATCTCTTCACGTCCACCACCATCTCCTCACCTCCACTACCCCCTACTCACGTCCACTACGCCCTCCTCACGTCCACTACCCCCTCCTCACGTCCACCACCATCTCCTCACGTCCACCACCAAGAAAAAAAAAAGAATTCCCCTGAGAAACGTCTCACAGAGGCGTCGCATAAGACTCTAGGAGCAAGGCTCCCTGAGTCAAAAAGTGAGTTTTGGTTCTTGTTTTGGTTGTAATAACTCACAATATAAAAGGTTTATATCTGTATCAATTGGTGTCAACCAATGGCAGACATCTATAGGTCACGTGGAAGTAAATGGCGCCATCTACCGAGTCATATGGTATTCTGGTCTGCATTGAAGGGTGTTCTGGCTGCTGATTGGGTTATATTTCAGATGAAACAAAAATGGCTAAAATTGTGAAAAAATTCACAGGTGTTCCCAAATACCCTTTGTATAGAATAGCACATGTAGTTTTATGCTATGTAAAGGGTTGGGGAATTTCTGAGGCATGCAAAAACTGATGTGGCCAGAGGTCGATTTTAGGCCCAAAACAGGGCAAAATGGCACTACCTGTGGATAAAAGTGACTTTTTTGAGATTTTCATGGTCAACCTGTTTATTGAGGCTGAAACATTGTGTGTGAGGGATTGTTTAATCAGACAAGGGCTAACACTATGGTCCACAAAATTTGTGTATGGCTAATTTTGTGCATTATGCTATATAGAAACATAGAGGAATAATAATTACTTCCTCGTGACCTATAGCTCTTGGGGTTGGTACCTGTATTACTCACCAGGGGGCATCAAGGGTTGTGTGGCCCCTGGTACCTGTATTACTCACCAGGGGGCATCAAGGGTTGTGTGGCCCCTGGTACCTGTATTACTCACCAGGGGGCATCAAGGGTTGTGTGGCCCCTGGTACCTGTATTACTCGCCAGGGGGCATCAAGTGTTATGTTTGCCCTGGATACTTCACCTGTATTTTTTTGTTTTGGTTGTTATAACGCTGGTTATAAGTTAGGCTGGCAGCGATGCACTGCGCCCCAAGCTGGCCCCCTAACAAGTTCTATGTTGGACTCAGTGTTGGAGGTTGAAAACATTCTGGCCACTGATGTGGGTACACGGGATTACACAGCCTGCTGTGTGGTCAGGTGGTCAGTTGGTTCGCTTGGGTATCATGCCGACCCTTTGGGAGTGTATCAACACCATAGGGTTGGCATGATGCAGTAAGTAGTTAATATAATTGTGTAATAAACCTAGTACTGAATGGATGTCAAGGCACTTGTGAGGTGTATCGTATGGATATAGGGAAATCGGCCTTTATATCCATTCATTATTGGTTAGTGATACACAAGGAGTCTACAGACAGAGTTTCAGCTCTGAAGGGCCATTATTTACCGAGTTACAGAAGAGAAGACTTTTTTTTTGTATAATTTCTTTGACACTCAATATATTTTTTTTAAATTTCTTTTATTATAAAGGTAGAAGTTGGACTTTACTTATCTATTCAACATACGGACCCTATTTACAACATACGACCCTTTTTATGTGATTTTTGACATACCACCACCCCCTACCCCTCCGCATTCTGGGCTCCAAATACGCCAAACATACGGATTTTATGTGCTCAGTATGTTGAGCTGAAACGCAATTATGGCCGTATGTACATACGCCTTCCAGGGGAGAAACCTCTCTTGTGTTACCTACCTTGCAACATACCATAGGTGCATTGATGATTACATGTAAGGGACATTTTATATTGCATTAAGAATAATTTTAAGGGCCGCATTGTGTACACTGTGTGGCCCTTAAAGTATCCCTGAAGTTCCCAGTGCCTTGCCCGACCTTCCCAGTGCCTTGCTCGACCTTCCCAGTGACTTGCCCGACCTTCCCAGTGCCTTGCCTGACTTCCACTGTCTCTTCTCCGACATTCCCAGTGCCTTACCAGACTTTCCCTGTCCCTTGCCCTACCTCCCCTGTCTCTTCTCTGTCATTCCCAGTGCCTCCCCTCTCCCTTCCTTGTCATTCCCCGACCTGTCCAACATGAGACATTTGAACAAACCCTTTAAGGGCCGCATCCTACACTGTGCGGCCCTTAAAGGAGAAATTCAATTTTCTGGCTCTACTCCCAAATAGGATTTAAATACTTTGGAGGAAAAATGGTAATTCCATCCCAGAATTGAAGTTTACAGAGCCACACTGGTGGTTAATTCTGGTGGAAGGTACTTCATACAATCTAGGTGATTTTAGATCGACAAACACTTTTCTTTATAGCTGTGTCACCAGGTTTATTCAAGGAGGTTTTCACATTTTGGTACATTACTGGTAGGTCCTCATAAAAATATCATATTTTTCTACAATTTCTAATCTATTTACTTTAATATTAGGTTATGGGCATGGAAAATAGAAAATATATTGCTCAGTATAATGTAGAATAACAAGGTATGGTGCTTGAATGGTGGATGAAGGTAGACAATGCAGGGAAATCTGCAAATACCATGCTTGTAGGTAGTTTCGTTTTTTTGCCACCAGGTGCCGTATGTGTAGTTGCCATCCTTGAAATATGTAATTTTGGACATATGCCCTGAGAATATGGAAGTGTGTGAGTAAGTGATCCCTTGGTAAATGGGGGCCTGGCGAAGTACATTACCAATCCATTGGCATCACATTCCATTTGCATCACATTCCAAACTACTCCAGAGAGTTGAATTGAATATATATATATACAACATGCCACGCTCTTTAGGCCTTGTATAGCTGATAAAAAGTGTTTATGATGGTCTATTAGGTGAATGACTTTATTTTTCGGATTCCCCACCATATAGTAAAGAGTTGAAGGGTTGGAGGATGGTGTAGGTTTGAAGGGTCAGAAGTAGGATTGGACATGGAACGGTGGTGGACTTCAGGAAATAGTGGACCCAGTATGGGGCCTGATTTTGTTGAGGTTTGGAAGTGAGGAAACCTTAATGTCTCTTTTCATTTAAGTGCTTATTTGAGGACGAATGCATTCTACTAGCGTTTGAAATGTAAGGCTTTTCGTCAGAAAGAAAATGCTACATAGGGGAGGATGCCAACTATGAACAGTATTTCAACAAATTAATGTTCACCTTATCCTATATAATATACCAACATATGGGACAGGGGAGGTGGGGAGGGCACTGGGAATGTTGGGGAAGAGACAGCGGAGGTCGGATTTGGGACAGGGAAGGTCGGGGATGACACTGGGAATGTAGTAGAAGAGACAGGGGAGGTTGAGTAGGAGACAGGGAAGGTGGGGAGGGCACTGGGAACGTTGGGGAAGAGACAGGGAAGGTCGGGGAAGACACTGGGAATGTAGTAGAAGAGACAGGGAAGGTCGGGTAGGACACGGGACGGTGAGGAGGGTACTGGGAATTTCAGTGAAGAGACAGGAGAGGTCGGGCAAGAGTTAGGAGAGGTCGGGCAAGAGACAGGAGAGGTCGGGCAAGATACAGGAGAGGTCGGGCAAAAGAGAAGAGTGTTTGTATCATTTACAATAAAGCTCTGACCATGCATCAAAGTAAAAAAAACAGGCTAATTTCAATGAGTTGAACACTGGGGAGGTTTCTCCCCTGTGTGGATCCATGTTGGTATACTATTATGTGTGTCTAATTGAATTGTGAAGTCATGATTATCAGTATGTAATATGACATGTCTACACGTCCACCACCATGTCTACACGTCCACCACCCTGTCCTCAGGTCCACCACCCTGTCTACACATCCACCACCATATCCTCACATCCACCACCATATATATACTCAGAAAAGTCAGCGTCATTGTCGCTAAAACCACCCTCATCTGAAAGTCAGGCAGTGCACGTCCACCACCATGTCTACATGTCCACCACCATGTCTACACGTCCACCACCATGTCCTCACATCCACCACCATGTCTATACGTCCACCACCATGTCCTCACATCCACCACCATATCCTCACGTCCACCACCCTGTCTTCACGTCCACCACCATGTCCTCACATCCACCACCATGTCTACACGTCCACCACCATGTCCTCACATCCATCACCATATCCTCACATCCACCACCCTGTCTTCACGTCCACCATCCTGTCTACACGTCCACCACCCTGTCTACACGTCCACCACCCTGTCTACACGTCCACTACCCTGTCTACACGTCCACCACCCTGTCTATACGTCCACCAAAATGTCCTCATTTCCACCACCATGTCCTCACGTCCACCACCACCTCCTATCACTATCAACATGTGGACCCCTTTTACATTATACGGCCCTTTTTTCATCATTTTTTCAGGAGGAATTATACGGAGCATAATTATACGGAAATTGACAGGGCCGTATTATGTGGGGAAATGGAAAAAACGCCGCATTTGAATACGGACCCCCCCACATTTGAATATGGCTCTCCACATATTATGTGGTGAAACGGAAAAACGCCATATGTGACATACGGACCCCCCCCCCATATGACTGATACAGGGGTCCATATGATGTGGTGAAATGGGTCCCTGGTGTTAGAAGTTGCACCATAATTCCAGTATCCAATATAAGGACACCTTTTTGAATTTGGGTTATGGGCCTGCCACACTAGGTAAGCCTTCAAAATTTTCTCAATTTCTGAAAAAAGATCTCGTCAAAATATTGTATTTCTTTCGTCGGATCATCCTTTCTATTGTAGGTGTTGTTTTTATTTAGTTTTTCCCACCGACATTGGAATATATTGGCCAACTTTTGTTTAATTTTCATGCTCCGTTCTTTGATAAATGTTTCAAGTGTCGGTAACCCAAATAAAAAAAAATTGTGGACTAAACCTGATTTTTTAGCTTTAGAGAAATTGACAAATGGGTGCTGGCCCCATGAACCCCATAATTTATACAAGCTAGGAAACTAGAAATGGTTTTCACATAAGACAACAAAAGGATTACAAATGAAAAGTGTTTATTCTTTATATAGACAGAGAACAATAGCCTAATTAGGAATATATCTGTTGAAGTATATTCATTGTATGCAATGCCATGCATAATGGTTTTTTTTATTAAGTTCCCATCAAGAACTCCATATATATATATAGCATACAATACATTTGTATGTTACATTTAATATATTGGCACCAGCTACAATCTAGAATACTAATTATCATCTGAAACTCTGGAACATTAACAAATGATGTCAACTATTATATCACACCGACCCCCACACCCTCTTTTCTACTTTGAACAAATCGACCTATATGAATGTATGGCCGATAGTAAGTAAACCAAACGCCCCAACCCAATCCAAGATAATGTCTTTTGTCAACATTCCGAAAGACAATAAAAGAAATAAAATGCAAAATAAATTTCACAGTTTTAGCAATGCTGTCATCGCATACTTCTCTAGAATAGAGGAGGCGGTAGTATCAGTAGAAAACAGACTGAGACTTTTTTTGGTTAAGATAAAAATCATGTGAAGGAATAAGTATCCTTAATTGTGAATATCTTCATAAAACTTTGAATGTCCCTTTCTTGATATAGTTTTCAATTTCTCTCCTACGGAAGGTCTCCTCTTCAGAATACCCATCGTAATGTATTGTGTACGCTGCTCCCCTTATCTTGACTATGGTGCCTGAAGAAATGCAACAAAAGACAGAATAACATCAGGCTGAAATACTGTGAACAAGAAATTACTCATTTATTAATTATAGTATAGATGCATGCTGTACAAGGTTAGAATGGTTCATGGGGGAAAAAAGCCTTCTACGTGGCCCAGAAAACAGATAAAGTATTCAATTGAAAGCTATTGCGAAGAATGATTAATAAGAAAATGAGATCCTACCTTCATACCATTTAGGGTCATCAAGGAATATTTGTGAAATGCGGTCTTGCAGTCTCAGGGTTCTGGAACACATCAAGATAATATTGAACCTGTGATTTACACATCACATTTCATTTAGGGGCAGCTCTCAGACATGAGAGGGACGTCATAGCCACTCACACACCTGTACAGGGTGGAGAGGCGACAGGAGGTGCTCAGACATGAGAGGGACGTGACAGCCACTCACACACCTGTACAGGGTGGAGAGGCGACAGGAGGTGCTCAGACATGAGAGGGACGTGACAGCCACTCACACACCTGTACAGGGTGGAGAGGCGACAGGAGGTGCTCAGACATGAGAGGGACGTGACAGCCACTCACACACCTGTACAGGGTGGAGAGGCGACAGGAGGTGCTCAGACATGAGAGGGACGTGACAGCCACTCACACACCTGTACAGGGTGGAGAGGCGACAGGAGGTGCTCAGACATGAGAGGGACGTGACAGCCACTCACGAGACTATAATATCCAAACAAATTTTTTACAACAGGATTTTCTTACCATAGAACAGCACAGAACTGGATTTTGGTTACACTATTTGTTTGCTGTAACTGAAAATGAGTTACAACAGAATTTGTTGTAGCGCAATCTTTACTGTACTAAGGGTGTGGCTTCACTCAAGTATAGAAAACTTACATCTTCTTCAGGGGTACCTTCTTCTTTCTACTTAGTGTGGCTTGTTCAGGTTGAGGTGAGACTTGAGCCAGTGTTCCGTCTTTAGCAGAAGATGCTTTACGTGTGGCATGGTCACTGAGAGGTAGTGCTCTAGATTCTAAAACATCACTCTGAAGTGGTGTGCTTATTATTGCACGTTGAACAGGAGGTGCTGCATTTAATTGCGCCTGATAACTCGATTGCTGGTAGCGTTTCTTTGGTGGTATGTTTTTCTCTGTGAGGTGAGTCAGATGTTGTGTGCTTGATGTTGGGTGATCACTTGGATCAATCTGAGGTAGGGCGCTTGATGTGGGACATTGACTGACAGGTGATGTGCTTGATACCGTTTGGCAACTCGGAACTGACACACTTGATAGTGGGGGGTAAGTCGGAACTGACAAGTTTGACAGTGGCTGATGATTTGGACCTGACATGCTTGATAGTGGCTGGTAACTCGGACATGACATATTTGGTTGTGGCTGGTAACTTGGATTTGACACATTTGACAGTGGCTGGTAACTTGGGCCTGACATGTTTGAAAGTGACTGGTAACTCGGATCTGAAATATTTGACAGTGGTTGGTAAGTCGGATTTGAAACACTTGATAGTGGCTGGTAAGTTGGATCTGCCATGCTTGAAAGTGGCTGGTAACTTGGATCTGACATGTTTGACAGTGGCTGGTAAGTCGGATTTGATACACTTGATAGTGGCTGGTAAGTTGGATCTGCCATGCTTGAAAGTGACTGGTAACTTGGATCTGACATGTTTGACAGCGGCTGGTAAGTCGGATTTGATACACTTGATAGTGGCTGGTAAGTTGGATCTGCCATGCTTGAAAGTGGCTGGTAACTCATATTTGACATGCTCGAAAGTGGCTGGTAACTCACGGGTGATGTACTGAAAGATGGAGAGTAACTCAGTGGTGATGTGTTTGAGAGTGGCTGGTTATCCAAATTTGACTCATTTGATACTGAACGGTAACCCCGATCTGACAGACTTGACAATGGTTGGTAAATCTGATCGTCAATGTTTGATGGTAAATGGTTATTCAGTGGCTGGTCCCTGGCTGTTGATTGAGCTGAGTCCTGTCCGTAAGTTCCTGGTGTTGTATTTGAAAACTGTTCATCATTCAGTGATGATAGGTTTGACTGCAGGTCATGACGTGCTCCCAGTGTATGTGACACATATGTATCACTCTCTTGGAGTACATCAGATTGGTCCTGCATGGCACTGTTGAGGGAAGTACAGAATTCAGTTAAGACATTAACGTTTTAAGGATAATCAGAAATTGGAATAGCCAGCTGTGAGGGCGAGATTTTGCAGTAATTTGCTCTAAGGGGGAGGCTTTGTTGGATCCAATGCACACAGAAAAGAAGTAGAATCACTGTGACTCCCGACTTGATCACTGAGGTAACTCTCCCCAGGACTCTAATGTGACTCCTTAACATCAGCAGGACTCTATAATAACTCTATAATGACTCCTATTCTATGACTCCCCAATAATTGGGAGTCACTTTAGAGTTGTGGGGAGAGTTACCTCAGTGATCGGGACTGGACTCCCATTTGAGTGTTACAGTGGTTCTACTTCTTCTCTCTGTGTAGAGTTATGATGACTATAGTTGATGCTTGCCCTGCCATGGTATCCCCAGCTTTAAAAAAAGTAATTTTAAGTCAAAATAACGTTTTAAAACTTTATAAAACGTTATGCCATAGTAAGGAGCCTTAGAGAAACGTTATATAAGCTCTGAAACAAAATCAGTACACCCTATCTTTTACTGTATTTGCTTAGAGACTTACCCTCAGGGACATTCTGTAGTTAAATTGGAAACCTCAAATTCAACTTACCTTTTTTTCTTTAAAGCCTTCCTCTTTTTTCCTGTACCACTGTGTCCATCCTTCTTCACCTCTGCAACCCTATGAAGAGAGACAGGTCTAGTTTTTAAATTGTATGTTAAAATCAATTAAAACTACTTTTTTTTTTACAGGGTTTGACGTAAAACATAAAATACAGGTTATGGATGAAAATATATTTATTCCATGTTTCTATATGGTTCAAAATTTAATTGGATGTTCACACTCCCACGTGAGCATGTCCACTGGTGCAATATTCACCTTGTATAATGTTATTCTGTGTCAACGCTTTTTCTTTTCTTTTGCTGGGTAGCCAGTATACAGAAAAAGTGCTATTACAGTCTAGCTCACATGAGCCCACGAATAGATTAAAAACATTTGTTTATGCACTAACGTGGGCTAGATCTGAGAAGGAGAAAGTTTACTATAAAACCGGGAGAACATCAAGATAGTGCTTTATTAAATTATGAGTGATGCAGTAGTCCTGAATTAGACTCACCGATTTTTCTTTGATGCCTTCTTTTTCTTCTGTCTACCACTCTTTCCTTTAGCATTTTCCTTTTCACGACTGTCAAGAAAAAAAAAGAATCATGTCAGACTTAAAAAATTAGCTTAGGCCAAAGTTTTGGAACAGAAATGAAATAGTCTTATCAATTGAAAGTGAATTCTTTTCTCTTTCTCACGACAGTCAATTTTATATTTTTACTGCTCTATGGAATATATTGATTGACTGATTGATTGCCCTAGGCATTTCATGAGGCGGCCAATAACTCAGCAATAACAAAATTAACTCATTTTTCAAGGTGGTTTTTAATTGTAAAATATCTGCCTCATACTCTGGGTGCATATTTATACATGGGAGCTGAAATATAATACTCACTTTTCTTGTACCATTTGAAACGAAATATTGCCTTGTGCCTTAACGATTTTTTCCATCTGAGCCACTGTATAATTCTTAATTTCATCGAAGGGCACATCAGGTGGCATTCCAACTACTTCAATTGGCAGTGTACCATTAATTATTTTGGTGTACTTTACAGTTGTACGGCCTGTTAGTTTTGCTGTAAGATAAAAAGACGTGTAGAACTATGTAACTTGTTTTAAGTTGAATTGCTTGATGTATGTGTTTCCACTGGGTACATAGGAACATGCAGGGAACATGCAGGGATACCCTGGAAACCAACTCCCGCCAATTCTCCATGGGTAACACGGGTTGAACTGGGGTCCGACCGGGGATTTACCTGGGTTTAATTCCCGTGATATGATGGGATTCGGTGAGAAAAATTTCCCGTTATATCACAGGATTCCTTTAAACAGAGTTGTGTGGGTTGGAATCCCACAAATAAAATGCCTACATGGGTACAGTGAGAACGTTCTGGATCAAAGTTCTGGGTCAAAGTACCATTACAGGGATTTAGTGTAATAAACAGCCACTATGGGGCCACCACTGCAGCAACATACCATTATCCTAGTGACTTATCATGGAACTTATGGTAATTTTCCCTTGTCCGATTTTGATGATCATAATCTCAAAAATTATCCCTATTACGAATCCGGTAACACACAGAGAATACCAACTGTGACTGCCCTGTAATACCTGTAGAGTTTTTTTTGCCAGACAACAGAGTAGGATGGACAATAGGGACCTTTAGCAAACCCGACGTAGGTCATTTAACGCAGACATATCCTATCCTTTCAGCACTGCTACGTCTGCATTTAATGAGCTTTTAGATGGTTGCTAAAGGTCCCTATTGAAATGAGCTATGCTGGGCTTGTGCAAGGTCCGTAACATGAATGGAGTTTTTGTCAATATTTTTTAAATGGCCAATCATTGGGAAAATGTTTGTTTACTATAGCATAAGCATACATCATACTTTAGACATTATACCCTATTCATACCTATCATGCCATGTATGTTTTTTTAAAGAAAACAAAATGGAAGCCTGCAGGGTGACTTAGGCTTCACCTATCTGTTACAGACGTAACTGAATAGCTCAGATCACAGAGCACTGCACTGTGGAACAATAGGTGGCAGGTTCGCTTCCCACTCAGAACTAAGACAATACTCATGATATAAATGAAGGTTTACATGATGTATTAGACATATTTGACCCCAGCCATACCTAGAATAACACACGATTTTAGGATGCCATGCCTGTGGTCCTCCTGATAATAGGGATCTTTGACGCAGCTCTTTCAACCAAGACATAACCTATGCTTTCAGCATTGCTACGTCTGTGTTAAATGAACTACGTCAGGTTTGCTATAGTAAAGGTCTCTAATGATGATAGTGTGAGGGACACAGAGTCGAACCTGGGGCCTTCCGCTTGCCAAGCGATTGCTCTACCACTGAGCTACATCCCCTTGTCCTATGAGATAGACCGTGTGTCACGTTACTGGATCGGTATGGTACAGAGGGGAGCGGGATTTCCCAAGTGATAGCCCCTTGCAGGGTTACCACCAAGGCGCGGGGGAATCCGTCCCCTACAATAGGAACCATCAGGGAGAGGATATATGATGTAACACTATAATTTTAAGCATTGACTTCCCCTCAAGTCCAGATAGGTCAGTCGATAGGACATGGCACACTTGATCTGAAGATAGACAGATCAAATCCCTAAGCAGCTATTATTTTGTATGCAGTAGGATATGATAAAACGTAGCATTCATGTGTAGGCCTACTTTTAAAAGAAACATTTACCTATGCATTTTATGTTTATCCATGTGTAAACGATGTTAAACAAACAACTTGATACAGGTGCAGTGCTATGCACAAACCTCCCTGGAGAATTGAACCCAGATACTTCTGCACAACTGAGATAAATCCTGTGATTTGACCAGATTCTACGTGCAGGATCACGTCTTATAATCTCGTAATATTAAGGCAAAATTTGCTCACAGAATCCCCAAAAATTCCCGGGAAGTTCTCGTTAGTTGTTACCAGGGTATTGAGAGAGCCAGGCACTGCACCATAGACAAACTGAAATCTGATATATCCCTTTTGTGGGAGCCTTGGTTCATAAGCCTGGTATTACGGGTTGAATAAAACAATTTTTCAAATATTCCTTCTATAACCAAAGTCATTCCCAAAAATATTTAGAATTCCTGCAAAGGTAGGAAAAGCGGCATCTAAGAAAAAAAACTATGTCTGTAGATTCTGTAGAAACGGGAAAGGGGTACTTTTTGAGTCCCTGATATGTGGCTCAGGTAAAACCCCCGGGTAAAACGAAATTGCACTAGATAGAGATACATACTGTAGAGTCCTTTGAACAGCTCTTTCACTTTCGTCCTGAGAGCACCTCTTCTATCACTTTGTACTGCAAATGAAAAGAAAATTATTTTTAATACTTACTTAAGAGAACTACCTGTTTAGATAAAAAGAAAGGGAGATGATTATTTAATTTTTCTCTGTTCTCTTCAGGTGATGCAGGAGTTTCTTAAATCAAAACTAGATACCAAATTAATATAAGTTAGGGGAAACAAAATGTCTAATACCTGGCCACAGTATAACATTATAAAGGTTGAGATATCTAAAGAACTACCGTAAATTCCCGCGTATAACCCGCACCTCGCGTATAACCCGCACCCCGGCTTTGGGATAATCCTATAACTCGCATTTGGGGTATGAAAATTGCGAATTTAATACTGTTCTATACTTTCAAAAACCCTCGTATTACCCGCCCCCAGACTTTGAGAAAATTGCATAACCCGCACTAGAGGTTTGGTTCGCGTATAACCCGCGGGTTATACGCGGGAATTTACGGTAGTCGCCAATTTGACAGGCTGTGATGCTACTTTTAGAGCTGCCCAGCTGTACTTACTCCTGTTTCCAGCCATGTGTTCACCGTAATCAGCTACCACATCCTGTCTATTTCTCATGTAAGCGACACCAGAAACAGGGCCTAATACCGTGGGAGGGCCTTCTGGCTGAGATATAAGGGCTGTTGCTTTATATCCTATCTTGTCCAACTTGCCGATCTGAGAATAAGATAAGATATGCATATTAAAGGATGTAAAAGAATAACGGTGTGTACCATGTGAATCCAACTAGCTTTATTCTATTTCAGTGTAGGCCTAGTAGTGCGGGTGTGGCCCACCCAATGCCCAGTGATGGAAGATGCGAGTTAGGTATTAAATCTAAAAAATGTTACACCCATCTGTTCCAAAAAGATAATCATCAGAATGAATGTTTTAGGGTGGCCACACATATTAATTAACAGAACTATGAAATAATGATTTTTTTTTATACAATTTGGCCAAATGGGCCAAAAAGGTTAATTCATGTTACAACACTTAAAATTAGTTATTAGTAGGCCATTTATATCTCCATCTGCCCTAAATAAACCATTTTCTATCAAGCCGGTCCAAGCTGGCACCCGGTCCAAGCTGGCACCCAGTCAAAGCTGGCACCCGGTCAAAGACGAAAACATTGGTTTGATGTCATGAGACACAACCTGATGCTATTTTTTTATCCAATTTCTTGTATATTTTGTGAGATTTTTTACGTTTTAGTGTAGTGGAAATATGTGTGGACTGTGTTAGTCCACGTTTGGAAAACAAGAAGGGAACCTGAAAGCAGTTATAACAAGGAAACCTGAAGCTCATTGATAAAGTGTCTGAAAAAAGGGCAAGAAGAGACGCCTAGAGCAGAGGTGTCCTCTGTGAAGAAGAATAAAATGATATTTACTCACCTGATTTTCAATACGAGTATACATCCCTTGAGCTCGGTTATGTATCTCTTGGGGTGTTAGATTTTGAAGGCTTATTTCTTTCTGTTGCTGAAGGTTTTCAGTGAGTGTCTTCCGCCCCTCCTCAGTCTCTTTCAATTGGCGATAGGTCTGACCCTTTTGAGTTGAGAATTCCCCAATGAACTTTGGATCGCGATAGTAGGAAGGGGAGGACTGAGCTGCGAGAAAAAGAATGCGACAGTACATTATACTTATAAGCTTTTATACCACTCAGATTCAATATCTATAGCAAAACTTCGTCATTACGTGTTTGTTTTTTTTGTTTTTTTTTTAAATTACAAACACCTTGTTACCAGTAAGATAAATTCGTTATATATATATGTCCAGTGATCGTCTGTATAGATTTTAATCATTTTAATCATTCCTAGAACCATAGAAAAGCATAAAATGATGAGATATAAGATGGTTCCTGTCGTTCTCACAGGTGCCATGGCCGAGCCACTATCAGAAATCACCATAGGCTATACCATTGTGTAACACCATCTGGGCTTCAGGGGAAATAGCGTCGGGTCACATGAGCTAGCTTTAGACTTTTGGCCCCTGGGACAGTTGGCACCCTAGCTAGCATTTGGCTCCCTGATTTTTGGCACCCTGGACCCAAGGCCCCCCCGACACTTGGCCCCCCCCCCATATTCTTGGACCCCCACCTCCAAAAAAAAGTCCAGACGACCACTAATTATAAAAGGCTTTTTTAAGATTTCTATAACGTCCGTCATTTTTATGCCCAGTGTCTGCCATGTTGACACCAAATTTTGCTTGACCGTCATGTTGTCATGATCATGTCGACATGTACTTGTCCGTCATGTTGTCATCATGACCGCCATGTTGTCATCATGACTGTCATGTTGCAATGTACTTGTCCGTCATGTTGTCATCATGACCGCCATGTTGTCATCATGACCGTCATGTCGACATGAAAGTATCTGTCATGTTGACATGAAAGTGTCTGTCATGTTGACATGAAAGTCACACCTGTTGACATGAAAGTGTCTGCCTGCACATTTTAGGGAGTGATCATTTCTTTACAACAGGGGGGGGGGGGTGGATTTCTGTGCAGAGCGCACCAGACTTTTTTTCACCCCCCTAGTGGTCGAAAATCCGCAAGGATAGTAACCCGCAGGCATTTTGGCCCAATACAGGTAAAATTCTTTTTTACACCCCCCCCCCAAAGGGCTCCAAATCTTTTCCACCCCCGGTCAAGGGGTCAACAATTTTTGAAAGAGGGATGGCGGCCCAGTGCTGTCGGCTCTTTGGGGGGGGGGGCAAGAATGGGGGGGGGGGGACAAAAGTCAGGGGGGGGGCCACGGGTCAGGGGGGCCTGGAATCAGGATGCTATCTGACCGGGAGCCAACTGTCAGGGGGGCTAAATGCCCTGGAACCATACAGAGTGCAACTTATAGGAGGAATTGAATATGATTTGGCACACAGACACAGTCTCGTTGTGCATGGTGACATAATAAAAAAAACGCTATGGAACAGATATTTGAGTATATTTTGAGATAATAATCGATAAATGACATGGAATAAAAAGAGAGCTACACTATAATTGATCTACATCTTTCATCACAAATTGAGATGATATATTGCTCAGTTTGGACAAAATCCTCTTTGTGTACCTGTTTTTTTCATCCGTAAGTAGGCGGTCCACTCTGTAAGTGCATCACTGTTTATCTTCTTATTTTTTCCTCTTTGTGGTCCCTTTACTCTGTTACCAATCCAATCCTGAGGAGGAAAGAGGAGAAATATGGTGAAGTTTAAAAAATGGTATAGATTATATTCAGGGTTCCCACAAAAATTTCAGATGAAAATTCCATGACATTCCATGACGAAAATCTCAATTTTCCATGACATTTATAAAATTATTGTGTGGGGTCATAGGGTTTGGCCCCTGAGAAAATTTCTAAAATCTAGAAAGCATATGGTACATTCTCGGAGATTTTGTACATGTGTAATATTAATTCTATCATTTTCAAATTCCATGACATTCCATGACAGCTTTCAAATTCCATGACATTCCATGCCACGTGGGAACCCTGATATTACATCTAAATTGTGGGCAATGAAGATGGAATATGCTGTGTATTGTAAATGTAGATATTTTCACGCTGTACATATTTCCGCGATATTTCGCGATTTTTAAAAAATAGCAAATTTAGATACACACGGATATGCACTGTTTTAGCAAAGTGGCGAAAATGTATACACGCGAAAATATCTACATTTACAGTATGTTGTATTAAAGAATGATAGTATAAGTTGTATACCACTACTGGTGTAGACGCTAAAGAAGAAAGGAAGAATGACTAACAATATAACAGCTTACTGCCAACAAAAGTTCTGACATTTTGACCAATAACTTTTTTCTTTTTCTTCGGGGGAAAGGGGGAGAATGCGAAGGGAGAATAGTGTGTACATTTTTGGAAAGAAATTAAGAGGGCATGATAGGCATTGAAGGTGAATATATTGGTCTTATGGTCCAATATATTAAGAGACAAATGGAATGTTGTAGAAGTGACAGATACTATATGTTATTTGCTCGTTCTAGATGTCCTGAGCATTTTGTATACACATGTGTGCGGCTGGCAAAGCTTCACAACACTCAGCGGGACCCTGCGTTAATAAAAGAAAACAGAGCAATACCGAGTTTAAGATAATAAAGCCCAAATAAAATTTGGTTTCTGTACATAAATATATGCCTGTCGGAACACCCAGGGCTTTAGATTTTAAAATGTAACAACAACGTACATAAGAGTTACTTAGTGTACGAAACTGGATTAAGAATTAGTTTTAGTCTAAATAATGCCAAAAGAGGTGGAACACTCACATAAATATACTGTGGGGTTAGATTCGTTCTTTTGTGTGCCTCAGCAAGGACAGCCTTGTCCCTCCTGTTGTTCATGGGCCGATGTTCTCTGGTAAACATCTCCTCCAATATTGCCTTCTGTTGTTCATTGGAGAATGTCTATGAAAAAAAGGAGAAAATGAAAACAACTATAAGATACTATACTGATTGGGGGATGATTTGAGAGTACTCTATGAGTAACCTGGTATACCTAATGACTGACCTGGTATACCTACCTAAGGACTAACATGCAATTGATTTGATACTTTGATAATTAGCAAGCTCTACATCGTGAATCATGTGTTGGAGTTAAATCTAAATAGTCATTATGCATGCTGTTAAAAAAGGGGTATGCTGTTTAAATAGAGCTATGGGGTATGAGTTATGATGCATGCAAGCATAACCGTACAGTTGAATCACAAAGCTGTGCTATAAGGGCTATGGCCTAGGAGTCGTGATGGATGCAGGCATCACAGTCCAGTTGAGGCCCAATATCTTAAAAAATTATGATTTGCCTCACGCACCCTGCACCACTATCCATGGGCCCTACACCACTACGCAGGGCATGCACCCTAAACCACTGCCCATGGACCCTGCACCAACACCCACTTGGCCAATACCCACGGCCCATACACAAACACATTAAAGTGTGAATAAAATGGCAGGGTCAGCACCAGAGGCTAAAACTAAACTGAATATTGCACGGAATGTTCAAGTGTACATTAAGTGGTTAGTTCTGCATTAAATGGTTAAGTGTGAAATCATGGGTTAACTCTGGGGGTTAACCCTGTACTACTAGAGGGGTTCAAATTGCACTGAACTAAAGGGTTAACCTTTCGTTTTCAGTCTTAATGTGACCCTTTTATATTCTAACATTAATGTGCTTATACATTACCGGTAACCACTATGGACCCAAAGGTACCTATGGACAGGGGAGGACCCATTTTTTATGGAATGATAACGATATTCTCTCTTTTAATGTGTTATTTATGAGAAATATGCCATCAAATGTTAGCAATTCAGAAGAGTGAAATTCACCTGAAGTCGGACACCTAGTCATAGAATTCACCTGGAGTCGGACACTTTCCCTTTTCCTTGTTTTGATAAAGAACTTTAAAGGAAATAATTATTTAGGTGGTGTCCTTGAGAAAAGCTAGATATCATTTTGACAAGGAGATAAAAGAATAGCCTTGACCAACCCCCCCCCCCCCCGACTGCAGAGGCGGTGTCCGGGTCAGGGGCCCTCCTGACAATCGGCCCTAGGACAACAGGCCCTCAGCATTGTAGCCACATGACAATTGGCCCTCCCGACAATGGGCCCCCATGACTGTAAGCCCTCCGGACAATAGGCCATGCCCCTAACATCCGAGCACAGGGCCATACTAACGTCCCAGCACAGGGCCATACTAACGTCCGAGCACAAGCCATACTAACATCCGAACACATGTGATACTAACGTCTGAACACTAACGTCCGAACACTAACGTCCGAACACTAACGTCCGAACACTAACGTCTGAACACTAACGTCCGAACACTAACGTCCGAACACTAACGTCCGAACACTAACGTCCGAACACTAACGTCCGAACACTAACGTCCGAACACTAACGTCCGAACACTAACGTCCGAACACTAACGTCCGAACACTAACGTCCGAACACTAACGTCCGAACACTAACGTCCGAACACTAACGTCCGAACACTAACGTCTGAACACTAACGTCCAAACACTAACGCCCGAACACTAACGCCCGAGTATGGTCCATACTAACGCCCGAGTATGGTCCATACTAACGTCCGAGTATGGTCCTTAGATACTAACGTCCGAGTATGGTTCATGCTAACGTCCGAGTATGGTTCATACTAAGGTCCGAGTACGGTCATTACTAACATCCCAGTACGGTCCTTGGATACTAACATCCGAGTATGGTTCATGCTAACGTCCGAGCTGTATTCAATGTCCCCCATTGAATTTTATTTTATTTTATTTTATTTGTTAAACTGGTACAGACGGCATCTTGGGTAAAGAAACACTGGTTTCCGTCGTTCCTTCGGCTTCCTGGGATACTGCCCCCACTCGTGAAATACAGCAGAGACAGTATCAATGGGCATTGGCATGTGTCTATGTATTTCAATGGGTGAGCGATATCTATAACACAATAATATATAAGCGATATACGAACAACTATAGCGATATAACCAAAGGATTTTGCAAGAGTTTTAGGCTCCCGTATATTATATAGGCGGTACATTGGCACCTATAGTTTTCTCCTGAGTGGATGGATGGGCTAGGGGTGTATTGGGATTACATATTAAAATCGTTCTTGTTGACAGTGGAATGGAATGGTGAGGAATATTTGGGTAATATTGTCACAATGTGCGCTAAAAGCACTAACTGCTGAGCATACCTTCAATATAGATAAATGCTTAGCAGACTTTATACAATCACAACTAGCGCCCTGAGAACCACTTATTCTCGAGAAAATGAATAAGATTAGAGATTATTTGGACCTAAAAAAATACCCCATTAATGGCGAAAAATGACTAAAACACCCCTATGTTTACACAATGCATATGCCAAAGTGACCATTGGCCCCCACACCCCCTGTACGCACATTTACGCATTTGGTCTGACCCCCCCTCCCCCCTTGGTGAACCATACTCGGACTTTAGCATAGACCATACTCCGATGTGAGCATGAACTTTACTCGGACGTTAGCATGAACCATACTCGGATGTTAGTATCCAAGGACCGTACTGGGATGTTAGTAATGACCGTACTCGGACCTTAGTATGAACCATACTCGGACGTTAGCATGAACCATACTCGGACGTTAGTATCCAAGGACCATACTTGGACGTTAGTATGGACCATACTCAGGCGTTAGTATGGACCATACTTGGACCATACTCGGAAGTTAGTGTTCGGACGTTAGTGTTCGGACGTTAGTGTTCGGACGTTAGTGTTCGGACGTTAGTGTTCGGACGTTAGTGTTCGGACGTTAGTGTTCGGCCGTTAGTGTTCGGCCGTTAGTGTTCGGCCGTTAGTGTTCGGACGTTAGTGTTCGGACGTTAGTGTTCGGACGTTAGTGTTCGGACGTTAGTGTTCGGACGTTAGTATGGCCTCTACTCGGACGTTAGTATGGCCTCTACTCGGACGTTAGTATGGCCTCTACTCGGACGTTAGTATGACATGTACTCGGATGTTAGGCAAATGGCCCACAGCCAGGGGGGCTTATAGGCAGGGTGCCATTTGTCATGGGGCTGATATTCAGCAGGGCTAATAGACATGGGGCTGATATTCCTGAGGGCCGATTGTCATGGGGCCCTTTCTCTGCAGGGCCCCTGATCCTTGTACCGGGGGCGCTCCCCTCCTATTTTTTTGTACATTTTTAATTCAGATGGTTCTCATTGCTGGGCATGGGGGCTATGCCTATATCCCCCCCCCTCCACACACACACACACACCAACCCCCCCCCCCCCGGCCTCCAAGACGCACCTGTTCACCTGTAGATCTAGGTCCGATATGCCTCTGCAGGGCCCCCCCCCCCTGGATCCGCCCCTGTATTACGTGACAAGTCCAAGGCAAGGGCAAGGGTCGAACCACGGCGTCAGACTGTGTACACTCGTTTTGGGTTCCTGTTACACTTGTAAACATTTGCTGACATAACACAAGCGGGCTGAATCTGCTTTTGATGTGTATCACAGGTGGAAGAAAAAATGTTTGGATTGTATTTGCATTGTATATTGATGGCATATGACGTTATAATTGAGCTTTCAACCTCGGCTAGGGGGTACCAGCTGCCTTGCCACACAGCTAATGACGTTAAAAGGTTTGACATGACGTCATCATGTCTGTCTGGGGGAGGGATGTTGAGACGCCTGCCCGGGGGGGCCACTCCCTATCTTTTCTATAGTCACTATGTGCGAACATCACCCTAAATTTGGTACCCTTATCAAGGGGCCAAATTTTAAAAAGGCATACCCTTTTCAAGGTAAACTTACCAGAAAAACGGACCCTAATCACAAATGACCCTGAAAAATATACCCTAATCATGGGGTGACCCTGAGAAAATATCTGAATCAAGGGTGTCCCCCGGTCCCTGCACTTGGGAGTGGAAACTAACACCATCCATGTTATGAAAACGCCTGAATTGGCACGTCCGTGGATATGAGAAAAAGGGGTGTTTTTTGCAAAATAAATCAGTGAAAAATAGAAAAGGGGGGGGGGGGGGGGGTGTATGTATCAATGCTTCTTTGAAAATATAAACAGTGTTAATGATGTGTCAGTACAGAAACATGTATCTGGGTCTCCAACATGCATTACATTAGTTAGACTCTATATTTCAAAAAAGGTGCGATGGCCGGAAGTGCGGGCCGGAAATGCCAAAACGGACGTTGATTTCAGATGCGAGTTTCCCTTTTTTTCTGAATCCCAAATTTCATAAATTGTATCTGGCTTAATTGCTGCTTTATCCTCCTACATACCAGTTGTGTTTATCATTCGATGTGTAATCGTCAGTGGTCAAGTTCTAACCTTCGCTCTAGTGCTAAAAGTAAAAAGTTTTCTGAAAATGATCTTATTTACAGTAATCACGTCCCTTCGCTGGATCCGCCAGGAACAAGCTATATAGTGGCTCCTGCACGCCACCCTTGATTAAAGGGGGAACTAAAACTTGGTCATCGTTTCGTATGCGTATACCAGAGAGTTCTAGAAATCTGAGTTAATACTTATAGGCCTACTACTCCAAGAGTCCAACCCAATTTAAAATAACTATATTTACGGACTGAAAAGGTGCTCAAACGTCATGGAGGACGTAGGACGTCGCATGAAAACTAGAGTATTGGGACACTGTCCGCTAGATGACGTCAGTACGTAGGAACGCGCGGCAGACGGGCCGACTTTCCCGCGCTCTTTTGGGAGCAGGGGCGGGGGAAGCAGATCAAGAGTCCCGCTCACCCTCACAATGTAGCAAAGGTTTAGGCTAAAGGGGCTGTATATAATTTATAATAAATGAGGTCATGCTATATTTGACCCCGGGATTTGACCATTTCTAGCCCCTCCCCCTCTGTATGACGTTATTTATGGATGCCTCCCAAGAGGTGAACATGGGTGAACATCTTCTTTAAAAATAGGGGTTCAGGAGGTTCGGATTCACGGCACTATTGTGTTTTTTATGCCCAACCCCGCTCATTCACGCTGCTACATGTTTATCCTACGTTGCTAGACTATTGTAGCCTACTAGGCCCTACTTAGAAAACCTAGGCCTAGGCAGTCTCCCCTACTCTCCCCTAATTTTCCAACCCCTGCTTTAATGACTCTGAACAAGTTTTTGATGTATTTTGTTTGGTATGGTAGGCCTGTAGGCCTATAGGCCAGATCCGTAGCCTATATGAACCATGGATTTGCTATGGAGGAGCAGGGATTTACATGTTTTAGAACAAGAAGGACATCCCATCATGTCATGTTCATGCAAATCATGTTGGGGGGGGGCTTAATTTTTGTAGACCTATTTTCTCTTTTACAGGAAGGAAAGTGATCAATCTGAAAACACTTGACATGTTCAAATTGAGGCCCCTGAGTAAAGGTCCTCTATTGTTCAACAGGTCTCCGTGACATAACACCTTGAAATCAGGGGAAAACGAGGACTTTCATCCATGTGTTTTAAACTCCGATAGGCCTACTAGGGACGTCATTGGTAGGCTATCATAGGTATCGATACATCGCTATTTTCTATGTATTGGATAACTGAATCGACAATCAATGGGTACCGATACGCCGCCATATTGGATTCTTATTGTGCTTTATGTCAGTTTTTACAGAGTGTAAATCGGACCATTATTAAGGTATTTAGGTACTAAAAAATGAAAGACAAAATGTTATTCTAAATATTACAAATTATAGTATTATTTTCTTTCATTTCATCGTCTGTACTGTAATCTTTTACAGTGTCTGTAACCTAAAATTTAGAAAATGTGGCCTAATCTACCTCTTCCTATTTATATAACGAATAACTGATATATCACCTAAATTGAAACCCAAATAGTGAATAACTGATAACTCATAAAAGTCGATACCAATGACATCCCTAAGGCCTACTCACTACCCAGTGCCGAAGGCGCTGGTGTTCTATAAAGTAGGGTGCCCTCTGGACGGGGAGGATTATTTTGTATCTCAATGAGGACCTAATAAATTAAAATAAAAATACAAAAACAATTTTTTTTTTTTTTGGAAAAAAGGGGTATTTTCAGGGGTGAATGTCAGCGTTTTTTGGAAAGGGGGTATTTTTAGCGGCCAAAAGGTCAGTGTTTTTAGCTTAATAGGGGATGATTTACACCCAAAAGTCAGTGGAAGGGGGCTATGTTTCAAACCCCATAACGTGGATGGTGTTAGTTCACTATGAGAGTGCAGGGACCGGGGGGTGTCCAAGAAATATTGTAGGAAAATAAAGTTAAAAAAACTTTTAAAAAGCCATGAAAGTCTGAAAATGTACCCCTTTCTCCCCAAATTTGCTTAAAAAGCACCCCTTATCAAGGACCCTCGTGGGTCCGTGCCTAGGACCCAAAAACGGACCCTTTCCCTTGGAATCATGTTCACACATAGTCAGTAATGCTGAGGGAGTGCCCCCCCCCCCCCCCCCTGAAGATTGTATCAAGCTGTGCGTTTTGCTGTAGGATATATACATAACAGAATGGGCAAGATGCCGCTCAATATAGAGGTAAGAAGGAATACTCACTCTTCCTGGAGGTTTCTGTGAAGTTGACATCGTTTTGCTGTGAATATGTCAGGATAGTGTGTGACGTGCGTCTTCTCCCAGTTCCCACGCGCGGGATCAGTTTTGCTGGTTCCTCTTTGAGGGCAGGCGGCCCAGGGTACCAGTGTACCGGTCCGGTATGGTAAAATACTAATCCTCCAAATCAACAAAAGGAAAAGGAATGGAAGGAGCACCCTTCTTGCTAGGTCTCTAAGTGAAATAGTTAGCCCTACTATTAAAGTGAGAAAAGAAGGTTGCCAAGACGTTACAAAGGAGGGACACTGTGTCACGCATTTCCCAATACCTCTATCATTGGGGACCAAACCCCCCCCCCCCGCTAGGGTGTGACATAGCCTCGCAGGCCTACTAAATGGATCACCCCTTAGTGAGTGGTAAAGGGGGTTGGTGTGTTTAGGGGGGGGGGGCAAACATATTTCGACCCCTCTAGAAGCCCTAAGGGGCGGGGGATGAGAAAGATTTCGACCCCTGTTGGGGAGGGCCAAAAAAATGTCACCCTTTTTCACCGAAAAACCCGCTCATTACCGTACTAGGCTTATAGGCCTAGGCCTACGCCTTCGGTAGTTCAAAGAGGTGGGTACAAGAATAGGACAAGTGGACCAGCCGGGGGCCAGTAGGGGAGCAGAGGGCCAGGTGGGAGCCAGCAGGGGGCCAGGTGGAACCCAGCAGGGAACCAGCTGGGGGCCAGTAGGGGAGCAGGGGGCCAGGTGGGACCCAGCAGGGGGCCAGGTGGGGGCCAGGTGGGGGTCAGGTGGGGGCCAGCAGGTAGCCAGCAGGGGGCCAGGTGGGAGCCAGCAGGGGGCCAGGTGGGACCCAGCAGGGGACCAGCTGGGGGCCAGTAGGGGAGCAGGGGGCCAGGTGGGAGCCAGCAGGGGGCCAGGTGGGAGCCAGCTGGGGGCCAGCTGGGAGCCAATAGGGGAGCAGGGGGCCAGTAGGGGAGCAGGGGGCCAGGTGGCAGCCAGCAGGGGGCCAGTTGGGACCCAGCAGGGGACCAGCAGGGGGCCAGTAGGGGAGCAGGGGCCAGGTGGGACCCAGCAGGGGGCCAGGTGGGACCCAGCAAGGGACCAGCTGGGGGCCAGTAGGGGAGCAGGGGGCCAGGTGGGAGCCAGCAGGTAGCCAGGTGGGAGCCAGCAGGGGGCCAGGTAGGAGCCAGCAGGGGGCCAGCAGGGGTCCAGCTGGGGAGCGGGTGGGGAGCAGGGGGCCAGCTGGGGAGCAGGGGGCCAGCTGGGCAGCAGGGGGCCAGCAGGGGGCCAGCAGGGGGCCAGCTGGGGAGCAGGGGGCCAGCAGGGGGCCAGCAGGGGGCCAGCTGGGGAGCAGGGGGCCAGCAGGGGGCCAGCTGGGCAGCAGGGGCCAGCTGGGGAGCAGGGGGCCAGCTGGGCAGCAGGGGGCCAGCTGGGCAGCAGGGGGCCAGCTGGGCAGCAGGGGGCCAGCTGGGCAGCAGGGGCCAGCTGGGCAGTGGGGGGCCAGCTGGGGAGTGGGGGGGCCAGCTGGGGAGCGGGGGGCCAGCTGGGGAGCCGGGGGCCAGCTGGGGAGCGGGGGGCCAGCTGGAGCCAGCAGGGGGCCAGCTTGGGAGCAGGGGGCCAGCTGGGGAGCAGGGGGCCAGCTGGGGAGCAGGGAGCCAGCAGGAGGCCAGCTGGGGAGCAAGGGGCCAGCAGGGGGCCAGCAGGGGGCCAGCTGGGGAGCAGGGGGCCAGCAGGGGAGCAGGGGCCAGGTGGGACCCAGCAGGGGACCAGCTGGGGCCAGAAGGGGAGCAGGGGGCCAGGTGGGAGCCAGCAGGGGGCCAGGTGGGAGCCAGCTGGGGGCCAGTAGGGGAGCAGGGGGCCAGAAGGGGAGCAGGGGGCCAGGTGGGAGCCAGCAGGGGGCCAGGTGGGAGCCAGCAGGGGGCCAGCAGGGGGCCAGCTGGGTAGCGGGTGGGGGAGCAGGGGGGCAGCTGGGGAGCAGGGGGCCAGCTGGGGAGCGGGGGGCCAGCTGGGCAGCAGGGGGGCCAGCTGGGGAGCGGGGGGCCAGCTGGGGAGCGGGGGGCCAGCTGGGGAGCGGGGGGGCCAGCTGGGGAGCGGGGGGCCAGCTGGGGAGCGGGGTGGGGAGCAGGGGGGCAGCTGGGGAGCAGGGGGCCAGCTGGGGAGCGGGGGGCCAGCTGGGCAGCGGGGGGGCCAGCTGGGGAGCGGGGGGCCAGCTGGGGAGCGGGGGGGCCAGCTGGGGAGCGGGGGGGCCAGCTGGGTTGCGGGGGGGCCAGCTGGGGAGCAGGGGGTCAGCTGGGGAGCAGGGAGCCAGCAGGGGGCCAGCAGGGGGCCAGCTGGGGAGCAGGGGGGCCAGCTGGGGAGCAGGGGGCCAGCTGGGGAACAGGGGGCCAGCTGGGGAGCAGGGGGTCAGCTGGGGAGCAGGGAGCCAGCAGGGGGCCAGCAGGGGGCCAGCTGGGGAGCAGGGGGGGGCCAGCTGGTGAGCAGGGGGCCAGCTTGGGGCCAGCTGGGGAGCAGGGGGCCAGCTTGGGAGCAGGGGGCCAGCTGGGCAGCAGGGGGCCAGCTGGGCAGCAGGGGCCAGCTGGGGAGCAGGGGGCCAGCTGGGGAGCAGGGGGCCAGCTGGGGAGCAGCGGGCCAGGAGGGGAAAAGATGGCCAGCTGGGGGCCAAAAGTGGCCAGGAGGGGGCCAGCAAGGGAACAGGGGGCCAGCAGGGGACTAGGGGGCCAGCAGTGGAGCATGGGGCAGGAGGGGATGAAGGGGGTCAGAAGGGGGCGAGGAAAGGCCAGCAGGGGCTAGAAAGGGGACTGCAGGGGGCCAGCTAGGGGCCAGAAGGGGCAGCAGGGGGATAGCAGGGGACAGCAGGGGACAGCAGGAGCCAGTAGGGGGCCAGGAGGAGGTCAGTACAGGGCTAGGTAGGGGCCAGCTGGGGGCCAGCTACGGGCGGCCGGGGCAGCTGGGCTGGGGCGGGTAGTGCGGCCGGGGCGGTGTAAGTATGCGGGGCGGGCAGGCCCTAGGGCGGGAGGCGGGCCGTTGGCGTGCCGCGGTCAGCAGTACCCCTGCTGACCATGCGTCACCAGTGACGAGAGACGAGAATGTCATCAGATGCCAACTGCTGACCATGCGTCTCCTGTCACCAGAAAGAACTGCATGACATTGGTCGAGGGAGCTGATTAAAGGGGCCTTATAATAGTGATAATATTAATGTGTGGCATCTGCCCCTGCCCCATACATGCATAGGGCTACCTGCTTGACTGACCTCTTCCCACCTCTCTGTCCCTCTCTGTCTGATTCAAGACCCCTGCTACCTCTTTGCCTGTACCACTCAGACCTGCATG
>CANHQG010000306.1:0-50028 GCA_947462335.1 Harmothoe impar
CCTGCTTGAAAATACCCCCTAATTACCCCACTTCTACACACCCTTAAATAGCCCTTTATTACCACACCACTACTACCTGCCCTGAAATACCCCCCAATTACCCAAACGATACAACCTGTCTGAAAATAATTACCCCACCCCTATAACCTGCCTAAATATACCCCCTAATTACCCTAACACTACAACATGCCATGAAAATACCCCCTTATTACCCAAACCAAACAACCTGTTTGAAAATAACCCTTTATTATCCCTCCTACTACCTGCCTGGAAATACCCCCAATTACCCAATTACTACTAACTGCCTCAAAATACCCCCTAATAACCCCACCGCTACTTTCTGCCTTGAAATACCCCCTTATTATCCATCCTCTACTACCTGCCTAAAAATACCCCCTATTGACCCAACAACTACTAACTTCCTGAAAATACCCCCCAATTACCCCACCTCTTCTACCTGTCTCAAAATACCCCCTAATTACCCCTCCTCTACTACCTGCCTGGAAATACCCCCAATTACCAGATTACTACTAACTGCCTCAAAATACCCCCTAATCACCCCACCACTACTTCCTGCCTTGAAATACCCCCTAATTACCCTATAAATACAACCTGCCTGAAAATACCCCCTAATTACCCCTCCTCTACTACCTGTCCTGGTGCGGGGGAGGGTGTGGGGGAGGGTGCGGGGGAGGGTGCGAGGGAGGGTGTGGGGGAGGGTGCGGGGGAGGTCGGGGGGGAGGGTGCGAAGGAAGATGCTATCTTGGGTAGAGGAGGGAGGGGGGAGGGTGCGGGGGGGAGGGGGGGTGGGCCCGGGCTGCGGAAGGGGGAAGTCACACAGACTGTTGCTGTCAGACATTCTGTTCTGTATTAATAGGTGGCATCTGTCAAACTAAATCACCTCTCTATATGGACACAGTCAACAATATCAACTTGTGTAAATTATTACCTCCTGCCAAATGTCATATTTTTGCGTCATCTGTCCTTAAAGGGTTAAATTCTGGAGGGGGGTTGGAGTAAGGTACTGATAGCAGACCCTAATGACCCAACCACTACAACCTGTTTGAAAATACCCCCTAATCACCCATCCAATATTACCCACCATGAAAATACCCCCTTATTACTCCACCACTGCTACCTGCCTGAAAATACCCCCTAATTATCCCTCCACTACTTACTGCCTCAAAATACCCCTTAATTAGGGATATGGGTGTATAGGGACATGCAGTGGAAGTAACATGGCTATCAGGAGAAGTGGAGATTTAGATCAATGTTCCGTTGGTATTGGAATGATTTAAACATACGGCCATTTCTTAGATTTGACTTGTGACATGCCCCCCCCATCTACACCCCCCATACCCCTATATAAAATGGCGTTACTTGCTTCGCTGGAACCTAACCATTGAAATAGGCTTGAGTGCTCGACAAGAACAGGAAAACGAAAAAAGGCTAGGCCTACCCCAAAATGTGTACTTTTTTCCAAAGGTTAACTTGATTTTTACACCCTCTAATTAAGAAATCAAAAATGTTGTAAACATCTAAAAGGACATACATGATCAGATATGAAAATCACACCAATCATTTTGTTACACCCAAGTATGATACCCTGAGCCCAAAAATAGATCAATGGGTTGCTACATGTACCTGAGACTGTACCAGTACTCTGGGTTGCTACATGTACCTGTGACGAGTTCTGAGGTTGTCAAAATGATCAAAGCTTTGGATTAAATGTCAGTGTATTGATTCTGGGAGGTATCAATGACATCTCTAGGGTCCCAGGTACATAGGACTCAGCAAATATGTCATACTGCTGCATTTACAGGTCCAGGATTGTCCTGGGCTCCTACATTTATAATACTAAGGGAAACCATGTTAATGTAACAGACCTTCATAAAACACAAACTAGCTCTTTAAATTACCTATTATCATAGCATTGCTACATAAGTGTTTAATAAACTAATCCATGGTAGATGCCCTTCCAGGCTCCTCCAACTAGCTGTATGTACCCTGTAACACATACATCGTGTATCTGCCGTCCAGGCCCCCCTACCTACCTGTGTGTACCTAGCCTCACACACATCGTGTAGAGATCCCTCCAGGCCCCCCCCCCCTACCTACCTGTGTGTACCCAGCCTCACACACATCGTGTAGATATCCCTCCAGGCCCCCCTACCTACCTGTGTGTACCCAGCCTCACACACATCGTGTAGAGATCCCTCCAGGCCCCCCTACCTACCTGTGTGTACCTAGCCTCACACACATCGTGTAGAGATCCCTCCAGGCCCCCCTACCCACCTGTGTGACTAGTAGGATGCGCTGGCCCACAGGGAAACCAATCATCGTCCCTGATACTGTTACTCTGACATCTGACAATGCTGACTCACTGGAGTGTCTGCAGGCTGAAGGCCTCACATGGACTGACAATGACTGCAGCACTCAGCAAAACTTTGTTTGTGAGAAGAAAATAGGTAAAACCCTAAGGGAAATAGTTTTAAAGATACATATTTTGAATAGTCTCAAAATGTCATTAATTGATGCATAAGATACCCTGCTGCTTTCTCTAATGTTAGCATCCAAAAGGGTGCTGTCAAAGCAATTTCAGTAAATCATTTTTCTATATTAGCTGCTCTCTAGAATTCTACTAAAAAATTGAAACTGAAGAAATCTTTTTTTTGTAAGGACGTGACTGGCCTGATAAGAGTTACTGTACCTGGAAAGAGGAGCTGACACAGACATGGACTGAGGCTCAGGCCACATGTCAGCAATTTAATGCCGATCTTGCATGGGTGGATAACTCTTGGGATTTCAGTTACATCTTCAATGACAGGTGAGGATATATAGAATGGAAATACTAAGGAATAGATAAAGGTG
Organism: Harmothoe impar; assembly: GCA_947462335.1. Classification (NCBI taxonomy): domain Eukaryota; kingdom Metazoa; phylum Annelida; class Polychaeta; order Phyllodocida; family Polynoidae; genus Harmothoe; species Harmothoe impar. The sequence continues at coordinate 2,872 of CANHQG010000306.1, forward strand.
ATGTATCTTAAAGTTGCACTATATTGGCCTGCTGGCGCAACTGTGCTCTTACTATTGCGTCCTGCCCCTGTCCTGAGCCACGCCCATGTGACCATGTATGTATGTATCAAAGCTGCATACATTAAACTGGCCTTTTCCAAAGTGCATTGAGGCGTGCATAGAGGCAAGGAGTCCGTACCAGTATGGGCTGGGACACAGGTCAGGGTAATCAAGAGCTGTGTTCCTTAGCAGCAATATGTTTCAGTGTAATAACCACTCAGCCCTTATAGTTAGAATGCGCCCAATCTACACACTAGGGTAGACTGACCTAAAGGTAATCATGCACCATTAGATGTCCATCTTAATTTTGTAGTCATTCGTGCATGATAAGCCCTGTTTTTGTGTATCATAGTACATTGTAAGTGTTACTCTTTCCAGCAAAGGACAAATAAAGACGATACCATCCATAAATAACTACAAAATTAAGGTGGATATCTCATGGTACGTGGTTACCTTTAGGTCAGTCTACCCTACAGTCCCTGCATTGGTACAACCACCAGAGAGCAGTTGATTACACTTACCCTCCACACACTGATACTAAAATAGACTGGTTAGGGAGTGTTCATTTATTAGTTACAGGGGGGTGTAAAAATTTCCGACCCCTTCTGAGGGGGGAGGCGTAACAAATTCTGACCCCCTTAAGGGGGGGGGGTGTAAAAATGTAAGCCCCTTTTTAGGAAAAAAGCCAGCGCATTACTATAGTTCAAAGGGGGGGGGGTGAAAAAAATTTCGGCGAAGGGGGCGCGAAACGTTCCACAGGCTCTCGAGGGGGGGCGTAAAATGTGTTTGCCCCTCCGCACTAAATCTCACCCCCCCCATAATTAATAAATGAATATTCCCTTAGTTCAGCATTGTTATTGTGGTGGTGTCAGGCCGCTCGTTACAGAAGGATATTAGTGGGTGGGTTGTGCATAAGACAGCCTGTGGGCAGGTCCTGGTGTTTACCAATCATAGCATAGGGCACAAGATGGATGCACTCTAGCGGGGACAAACCCCCTTTAAGGTCTTAAATTCCTCACTTCTTGAAATTCCAGCATCTCTCACTAAGTCATGGCTTAGCTTTTAGCCTATTTCAAGTATTACTGCTCACTTTAGCTAAAGAAGAAAATTATTAATGTTGAAATAAAGAATCACATCATTTGGTAAAACTTCAATGAGTTTGATCCTTTACTAATTTTAATCCGTACAAGACTGTAGAACATAATTAATGTATTTTCTTTTAAGCAATATTTTCCTATCATGGCTTCATGCTAAGGAAGAGACAACCAATGACTGGAGGGTTGGATTGACAAGTGGTTTTCCTATAAGTTGGAGTCTGTGGGCAGCAGATGGTCAGGACTCTGGTGCACTTGGGTGTATGGTGTATGATGGTGCCTCCCGCAGGATGAGAGAACACCCGTGTGATGCTACTGATGTCACCAGCTTCTTTTGCAGACGCTCAGGTATAAAACAAACTGTTTGGTATAAATATTGCTGCAAACAATGACATCTGTCAGATTTTTTATCTAGATTAATGATTAATAAATGTCTGTGGAATAAGATTTGGCAGGTTCATCAATTAAGAATTTTGCAATAAATCCTCCATACATTCTTTAGACATCGAACTGCTCCTTCAAGTTTCTCTTCTTCACATGTTTCTGACAATACTAGCACGGCAATGTGGCCACATCAACAGGAGGGCACTTTAACCCTCCCACTGCCAGATTTCTCTAAAGTTTTGCCAAAAATATGAAAAAATTATAGATGAACATGCTTTATAAACACAAATAGAATGTAGGATATGAAAGCTTCAATATGAAACCCAAAATGGGATATTCCAAGTAAGACTTCTAGGAAAATATTTTCATTAATTTTGAGTAACATTTTTTTGTTCAGCTTAGTGCTGGCTGTGAGAGGGTTAGGCATTGATGGTCCTACTTAGTAGAATCATAAGATAAGAGCAGAAAGACCTAGTCACTAGTTGTTGTTTTTTCATTCAAAATGGCTCAATCGATGATTAATGTGTATTGCAAATTTCAGATGTAACTACTCCCAGCAAAATGACTCTTCAGGATCAAGAACTTCATTGCGATTCAGGATATGGCTTTTCTGATGGAACAAGAAAGGTGGCTATAAACTCTTCCTTTGACTGCAAGACTTTGAACAGTGATGTTGCCCCAAGCGAAGAATATAGCACCTGCTATGGTGAGTCATACTAGATTATTCCAACAAAACATACCCTAGCTTATTCTTATTCTGATATTAGTGTGGATCCATTATGAAAGGCCATCTTTATCAAAACGATGAGGAAATCCTATACAACAACAACAAAATATATATCAACATATGTTGTTTTATTTTACAGCAACAAACAATTTCATGATGAGACATTTGGGGAACTATGATACAGAAGATGAACATGCCTTGACTGATGAAAGCCCTGAGACGTGCACAGACCTTGTCAAGATTTGGTCTGTGGGACCAAAGAAGGTGAACTTTAGGAAGCTATGGAAGTGTACCTCTCCCTTCACTGTCACAATCACAATGAACAATGAACTCAACAACCTGCTAACGACTCATGGAAAGAACAAGGTGGGGGTACGGGTGGAAGTCAACAAAGATGCACCCTGGGAAGACGATACTTATGGGAGTGGAAGGAGGTTCACGGGGTGTACCAAGGTGTCGGTTGTAACATACAGTTGTCCCTGTGTGAACCCTGATAATCCATGCTCTGTGTTTGTGTCTGTCACTGTCCGTGATCCAAGTATCCTGACCAATGATGGAAGCCTGAAACTGTGTCATATAACAATGACACCAACCAGTTAGACATTAGCAGCGTGACCTAAGGATATAAAGACCAATCAGTAAATGTACACAGGGTTTAATGACACTAGAGTTACATAAATACAGCGGTTTAGATAACAATACAGAAAATGATCAGTAAGACCTCTACTGTATTTAAGAACAACACAGAAGTTACACAGCAAAGATCTATGAGGGGGTTTTACTGCATTCTTTAACAATATAGGGATCAAATAGTTTAATATACTACATTTGATGATAATAAATATCACACCACATCAGTCAGATGAAAACTGGAAGCCAACTGCCTTTTCGGTGTGATTATAAAGGGGTGTGGGCGGAGGTGGGGGGGGGGGTGTCTGATCAGGAAAAGAAAAGAAAAGAAAAGAGAAGGAAAGTGAGAGAAAAGGGACAATGTCATATAACACATCTGCATGGGAGGATGGGGGTCGGGTATTAAAATTCTGTCTTCTAAAGTGTGTAAGAATGCACAATATCAAGTCTAAACCATCAATGTTTTCTTAGGGGGCATGCCCCTAAAGCCCCCCTAGTATGACTGCTGGGCTTCACCCACAGAAAACAGTCACTCCAGGTTGGCCAGGTTTGGGCCCCTCTAGACAATCCTGGATCTGACATTGTCTGCGGTCTGCCCAATCCTCCAATAGGTCTTCCCCCATCTGTGTGGGGTCGTAATTTCTATAACTATTGAACATGAAAGTGTTAACTGGAGCCTTGACCCTCTGTACAGGAGGTACCGTGACTGCTGAGACATGGGTAGAGTTGGTCCTAATATGGTCTACACAGGTACACCTTCCCCCCTAGGGTGGGTGCAGGTGGTAGGTTCTTGCTGCAGGTCCATTGCTGCAGTCATTGTTTCTACCATTTCTGTGTCTCCATCTTCAGGATCTGTTTATATGTGTGTGCACGAAGACCCAGACCTATATGTGGCCATTATCCACTCTTCTTTTTTAGTTGAGCCACAAACTTGCCAACAGCAGCCTTGGGGGCCAATATACATTAACTATAACCCGACCTTTCTGTTAATCTTGGTTTATCTTGAAAGTTAATACATCGATATCAGTTTTCTGTTAGCTGCAATCAATAATTACTTCAGAATATGGGAAGACATTATCTGGCATGTTGATTCTGAGACCCCGCCAATGCTGTTTTTCATCTGCCCATATCACATCCTTATCTCTCTGATGTTTTTCTAGTAATGTTTATGTTATATCCATGGTATCTAACAACAGTCAGGTGACTGAAAACCCCAGCCTTTCTAGTGTGTTCTGCCCGGCATTGCTTTATCAATAATGTGTGTGTTGTCCATTATTATTATTTGTTTTTTTAACAAATTAATAATGAGTGGCAAGTTTGACATAACATCGACATATATGAGCAAGATTGTGACAAAATTGTAGGAAAAAAAATGTCTGGGTTAACAAATAATGTAAACACTCATCAGCAAGCTGTTGTGGAAGTTTGCCATGAAGAAGGCTGTCTTAAAGTTTAGTCTTGTAATTAGTGACATATTACTTCTGGGCAAAATGACATGTGCAGTATACAGTATTTAATATCTTTAATACTATTAGGCAAATCATTATGTAATACATCTCTTGATGCATTGTAAAGTTTGATTATTTTATTATTAACATGAAGTAACTGAGATCATAACTGCATATACTGTAAACAGAGTGTAAATAAAGGGTTTTGTGGCACATACTCATAGATTTAAATATAAATCTTTTGCTGTGACAACAATTATTGGAATGGTGCATTATACTGTACGGTTGTTGGGGAAACTTATATTGTATATTTCATATTGAAATGATTATTTTCTTTACTATGTTAAGCTCTCATCGTTTGAAACCGTTTGTATGAAATTTTAAATTAAAATTTATAATTTAACACTTTTGATATCTAGTATTTCTTTCTTTTAACCTAGTATTATTGTTTTTATGTTATACATGTTGTAGTTTCAACATAATCTTATGTCTGATTGTACGTTAAAACTATTGATTTCAAATGTAATCATGTTGATGGTGTGAATTGTATCTGGAAATATTTGAAAATGTCATAGTTGTGCGGGGAAAAAAAAACTGAGGAATTTCACAAATACCAGTAAAGCGCTGTACACATTTGTCAGGCCAATAAGAACATCCTGAATTTTAAAAAGTAAACAGTCACATGTAGAAAATGTTATGGTACCAGATTGTCGTGTGTTTTCTTTAAGAGTGTTAGTATATAGAACAATAAAATTAACCTAATCGAATAACGCCATTCATGGATATGTGTGTGATTTTTGGTGTCATTTGTGAACACTTTTTACCAGCAACATATAAATATGGTTCTCTTGCTATTTTTGTGAAATCACTAACTGAGCAATAAATACTCTTCAGACTTCATACTGCAATAAACTTTGATCACCTTGAAGACCAACCTAGAACTCTAGTTGTGTTGTTTATATTATAGCGGGCACGTATCGCTCAGGGCAGCCCGAGCGTACGTGGAGAGCGCATTGCCCGCCTGTGGTAGCTCAAGTACCGTAGCAGAGCAATGAGAAGCAGCTAGCCCTGTGGTGTAGCGGAAGCATTCTCAACTCGGGAGCGGAGGGGCCGGGGTTCAATCCCCTGTGGGGCTGTCACGTTTTCCGCTTCCTGTTACAATATCATAAAAGCCAAAATAACAACACTCTTACTGTTGAATTGATCAGTATAAATCAGTTAGATGATTATATGTGTCAAAATTATCACCCCTGTATACATCATTATAGTGGACATATTATACTTCAAGTTGAACTTACCATTTATTTACCTCACCATATAAAGTACACAATAAATACAGACAGTTGAAATCAACTGTGATTATAATACCTGTTAGGTGGCCTGCAGCCATCTAGTGAGAATTACTGCTACCTATACCAGGGGGTATCTATTGGCCATGTTATCCTCATAGAGCCTGTAAGGATATATGTCTATGTATATAAGATAAAGCCCATGCGAAGAGTCATTGTTCAGGGCTCTTATTTCTGTAAACATATATATTTTTGGTTGTATTCATTTTCGCAAATTTGCTAAAAAGTACAATTTCACATGTATTTAAATTTGTTATTTTAGCAATTTGGTAGATCCATGGCTTTATTGGATAAATACCACCACATACATATTTTCACAGATCTTACTGATTCTAAAATCTGTGAAATCTGAAGATATGTACAGCACAAATAAAACATGTTACAGTAGATAATACAAATATAGACTATGTGCCTATATCACCATGGATGCATTTAAACCCGTATATATATACATAGCTAGTAATCATAGGTACATTAAATAAGCAACATTGGTTGAAGAAAATACAGAAATATTGATAGTATTCAATGACCAATGTTTCAATGTTTAATACATGCTCTTCAGGATCATTGGGACAAATAAGGTTGCCAAAGCACATAGGGTCTCAAAGCATTATCCCGTCATCAAAAGGTTAATGCATAATAAATATGTGTTTCTACTAACTGCCAGATGTCAAAGCATCCCAGGGATGGTGTACCCAAACAAGGCTGCATCAACACCAAACACCCTCTCTAACTTGGACAATATGTGTTCAGGAAGTTCAGAGTATAAATATTCCGCCTCCTCCTGTTTAGCGGACATGTTGATCCCTCGTGGTGTTGGGAACCATGGAGACATACCTAAATGTGGCAGTACACATGCAGCATCTGCTGCTAGTGTCTCAACCTCCCCAACAAAGTCATAGTTGATGTGGCAGGGATTGCACAGGTCCAAAGACCGCTGCCAGTGGATGTCATACCTCTTCGGGGAAGTAGCGTCCACCAAGTAGGTCATGAACTTTTCAAAAGTAAAGGGTGGTTGAAGTTTCAGTTTCTGAAGCATGTGATTAGCTTCAGCATGATAATGTGCGTTGTGTGAGTTATTGAGCTGGTCCCTGAAGGCCAAGTAGAGCTTGGTATAAGGATTCATGAAGAAGGCAAACTTATAATATGTATTAAGGATTATCTCAGCTTCATCTTGATTGTAACTAGACAAGGGTCGGATATCATATTTTCTCAGCGTTTGTTGCATTGTTTTATCTGGTGCCACTACATCAATACCCCGGTAATCTTCTTCTCTGATTACACCACGATGAGTCAGCAATTTTGTTTTCCATACAGCAGCTGCACTCAGGGGCATGAAACAAAATAGTGCTTTTTCTTTTTCGAGTACCACTAAGTTATAACGACGCTTGCTCCAAGTGGTAATGTTGGAGTTGGAAAGTCTATGAGAATCACACACTTTATTTAGTGTTATAGTTCGCTTAAGTTGTTTTTGGCGACATTCTGGGGTGTCAACATTAGAGTCATAGACTGTAGTTCTCCTTTTTATCCTGGAAGCATTTGGCTTACTGGTCTTTTTATTGGTCTTTTTATTGTTGTTTTGCCTTTGTTGACTTTGTCTTTTTCCTGAATGAATAAAAGAAAAGTAATTTTGAGTATTCACTACCATTACATATTAATAAGCGTTTTCCCAATATAATTTCATACATTGTCTTTTAAAGAAATCTCAGTATCAAAAAAGCTCAAAGCTATGGGGCATCTAACATGTTGACTTATGAAGTAACAACAGTTATTGATGTATATAATGGTTTTACATGGGGTCTTAGTTCCTGTCCTCATCTCTTGACCACCTGCTTTTAGATTCATATATTTATGTCCTTCTAAAATGATGACCCCCTCATAGGGACAGTGCATATACATATTCTGATATAAACATGCTGAATAAGTATCTCACTGAGAAACAAGAAAGAGATGTCCATGAGGCTGTGTCACATAATTTGATGCGGATCTAGTTTTACTACTTACTTTTATGTTTCAGGTCAGCCAGTATCCAGATATGGGTCTTGTAGTCAGCCTTCTTCACCAATTCATAATCCAGATTACTCAGTCCGTCCTTAGCCATGTTAACCAGAGTCTTACGCATAAGTCCAAACCTACAACAAATATGTACAAATAAATTACAAATGTTTTGGGATTAACATATACTTCATTAGCATTATCACAAATGTAATTCTAAATATAATCTGTCCTGTTTTGAGGTTGGCTTATATAAATAGTATGGCTCCACAATATTATTTAAAAGTACAGCCCAACAGAGCAATTAGTAACATTTGGAACCCAATGTAAACATGGCTTTACAGTGGTACGTCACCTGCTGTCAGTGTATCGACCTACAGAGAGCATACAGTGAAGAACGCTCACTAAATCTGTTTATATCTTCTGTCTATCTGTCTCCATGTCTCTGTCTCTCTGTTTCTGTTTATCTAGCTATCTGTTTCTGTCTCTGTGTCTCCCTGTGTTTCTCTGTGTCTGTCTTTCTGTCTCTCTGTCTGTCTCTGTATATAGAACTGGCTACTGTAAATGTAGATATTTTCGCTGGTATAAATTTTCGCCTATTTGCCCCAAACGGAATTTTGTGTGTATTTCAATTTGCTTATTCCCGAAATTTGGCACTTTATTTCATGACTGTATTAATTTTCACCCTGGACATATTTTTTTACGGATTTTAGAATCTGTGAAATCCGCAGAATATGTACAGCTTGAAAATTAATACATTTACAGTATCTAACTCTGTCTCCCTCTGTCTCCGTCTGTGTCTCTTTATCTCTCCATTTGTTTCTCTCTATGTCTCTGTCTCTGTCTCTCTATTAATTCATACCAGAGAGTGCCCACTCTTTGCCTCTTTTTCTGTCTCTGGCTGTCTCTGGCTGTCTCTGGCTGTCCCTCGCTGTCTCTCTCTCTTTCTCTCTCTCTCTCTCTCTGTCTGTCTGTCTCTCTCTCTCTCTGTCTCTCTCTATCTCTCTATTTCTCTCCCTATAAGGGCATCTTACCTGGCCCTGTTGGGTGCACTTGTAGTGTGTTGGCCTGTACTTCTGAGCATGGTGTATCGTCCTAGGTCACGCGGGGGACGGTGTATAGTATAACTCATATTCTGCACCCTATCATTCGATACAAAGTAGGAAAGTATAAACATGTATTGTTGAATGAAATAGGGTCTTAGTTGGCATGATGTAAAGCATTACACACCAGGGCTGAATGACTCCATCAGTGTTAAGTTCCCCTTTATCAGCATGCCAAGCAAATGCCAAGTACTAATAAGGTTAGGAGGCTGTATTTTCCTGTTCTATTGAATAATCCACAATAATATTACAAGGCCTGTAACGTCATCAAAAATGGTGGTTTGTCTACAGTTGAACACCTTAGAAAGAAGCATTTTTAGGGTTCCCCTATCCTAATTTGGTATACAGCCCAAGGCATTAATTAACTCACTCAAGGAGACTCAAACACTTGAACCTATGTCAATATATCACACCTTTTTGACATGTCGTCGTCCTCTCCGCCCCAGCCCCAGTACTGGTTGGAGTAACCATTCACCGTCTGCAGCTGGCGCTCGGTTAATGCACTCACTCCTCCAAACAGACCCCTGTAGCGCATCCTAACAGGCAAAGTAAGAGCATGCATTATATAACTGTACATATAATAGTATTTTACATGTTCAAGCAGTAGGGCTGGGTGATAGTATCAAACATATGATACATAATTAGCCTCAGGACATACCACATCCTTCTTTAGGTAGGCACTTGGCGATGCATTATTTGTGCAGAGATGTATCGGAACAATGTGTGTAATATACATGCTGCATAGTAATATCACCATCAAATAAGTTAAGTTCTATGAGGTATTTATTGTGCTCGAATATAAGTAGAAAAAAAGACTTTCTTTTTTAGCTTCCGTTGCATTGAAGAGCATTGTGGGATTGAGAGTAGATATGATTAATGAATTTGATGGCTGAGAGCTGATGTTGGTGGTTAATTTTCCCCTGTATTGATATTCAAATTATTCAGGTCTACAAAGTTACCAAGAAAAAGTCATTTTTCTCATTTTCCATTTTTGGTAGCAATGCAACTTTGAATAGCTATGAATAGGCATGTAATTGTGTTAAAAAAAGGATGTAGATTGTATCTAATTACTCTTGTTTCCAAATCCTTCCGAAGAAAGACATGGTAACTGCCAAATGAACAGTGGACTGAATGTATGATGGTATAAGGGTCATATTTCGGTGACCTCACACCCCTCTGAATTCAAGTTCTGAAAACCTATTAACATCAACTTAATCTCTAAGCCCTTTCACATGCTAGTACAGAAGACCTATTGCTAAATTACTATGGAGAGCCATTGTCAAAAAAACTCAATATATAGGTTAAACTATAGTAGTACAAACTTTGTCATATTTTGGTTATGTCATACTAAAAAAGTGTCATATTTCCATGATCTCACACCCCTTTGAATTCAAGTTCTGAAAACCCATTAACATCTGCTTAATCTCTAAGCCCTTTCACATGCTAGTACCGAAGACCTATTGCTAAATAACTATGGAAAGCAATATCTAGGTTTTAGTATAGTAGTATAAATTGTGTCATATTTAAGTCATATTGAAAGAAAACCCATTATAGTTTATGACCTCACACCCCTTTGAATTCAAGTTCTAAAAACCCATTAATATCAGCTAAATCTCTCAGCCCTTTTACATGCTAGTACAGAGGACCTATTGCTAAATTACCATGGAGAGAAATTTAAAAAAAAAACAATACATAGGTTGTCCTAGTATAGTATAAATTTTGTCATGTTTTAGTCATATTTCCATGATCTCACACTCCTTCGAATTCAGGTTCTGAAAACCCATTAATATTCGCTTTATCTCTAAGCCCTTTTACATGCTAGTACTGAAGACCTATTGCTAGATTACAATGGAGAGACATTGTCAAAAAATGCAATATATAGGTTGCACTAGTAGTATAAACTAGTTCTGAAAACCAATTAACAACTACTTAATCTTTAAGCCCTTTCACATGCTAGTACAGAAGACCTATTGCTAAATTACCATGTAGAGAGATTGTCAAAAAAACAATAAAGGTTGTACTAGTAGTATAAATATTGTCATATTTTAGTCATATTGAAAAAAACCCATTATACACTGTGACCTCACACCCCTTACGGGTAATGCATTGGTGCACTATGCTAAAGGTATCAAGCCCATAGGGTCAGCAAGGTGCATGAGTGCAGCACTGCTGAGTTGCTCACCAGTGCTGTATGCATGCACCACAAAGACAGAGGGCATTTTGCTGTGCTGAAAAGGTTTAGGGGGGCAGCAGAGGGTACAGGTCCAGGACCTACACTTCCTACACTCATATTTTTCTGGGTGCACTTTAACTTTACAGACAGCAGGAGCCTTGGTTCAGTCGCACAGAGGGATTTGGTGGTTTTTGTCTGTCCCAGTTTTTCAAGGATGTCTTGATTATGATATCATTGCCTTACCACTAGTACCTGCCCTTATTTTTTGAAAATACAAGATCTCCTATGCTTAAGCACTGGAAGGCCGTATACAATGCCCCCCATTGAATACAATGTGGCCTTATTCAATGGGCTAAGATAAAGTTGTTTTTGGGATACTGTCCCAGCCCGCGCTCTTGAAATACAACAGAGACGGTATCAATAGGCGTTGGCATTTGTCTATTTATTATACCCCCTAATTACCCAACCTCTACTACCTGCTTGAAAATACCCGCTAATTCCTTCACCAATAGAATGTGTTTAAAAAAATACCCACCAACACTACATGCCTTAAAATACCCCCTAATTACCCCACCGCTACAACCTGTCTGAAAATACCCCCTAATTACCCCACAGCTACAACCTGTCTGAAAATACCCTCCTATTACCCAACCTCTAATACTGACCCTGAAAATACCCCCTAATAACCCCATAGCAGCAACCTGTCTCAGAATACCCTCTAATTACCCTACCTCTATTACTGAGCCTGAAAATGCCCCCTACTTACCCTATTTCTACTACATGCCTGAAAATACCCCCTAATTACCCTACCACTAGGACGTGTTTAACAAAATACCCTCTAATAACCGTACTGTTACTACCTGCATGAAAATACGCCCATAATTATGAACCCACCAAAATTACATGCCTTAAAATACCCCCAAATTACCCCACAGCTACAACCTGTCTCAAAATACCCCCTAATTACCCCACAGCTACAACCTGTCTGAAAATACACCCTATTTATCCCACCAATACTACCTGCTTGAAAATACCCCTTAATTATCCCACCACAACAGCCTGTTTGGAAAAAAAAACCCTGATTACCCCTCCCCTACTACCTGTCTTAAAATACCCCCTAATTACCCCAACACTACAGCCAATTTGAAAATATTCCCTCATTACCTCTCCTCTACTACTTGCCCTGAAAATACCCCCTAATTACCCAAACACTATGACCTGTCTGAAAATACCCCCTAATTATCCCACCTCTTCTACCTGCTTGAAAATACCCCCTAATGACCCTACCACTACTTCCTGCCTTGAAATACCCCCTAATTACCCTACAACTGCTAACTGCATGAAAATACCCCCTAATTACCCCCCCCCTTTACTACCTGCTTGAAAATACTCCCTCATTACCCCACTTCTACACGCCCTAAAATAGCCCTTTATTACCGCACCACTACCACCTGCCCTGAAAATACCCCCAAATTACCAAAAAGCTACAACCTGCTACAAAAATATCCCCTTATTTTCCAATAACTACTAACCGCCCAAAAAATACCCCCTAATCACCCCACCACTACTTCCTGTCTGAAAATACCCCCTTATTACCCCAACCCTATAACCTGCCTAAATATACCCCCTAATTACCCAAACACTACAACCTGCGACGAAAATACCCCCTAATTACCCAAACCCAACAACCTGTTTGAAAATAACCCTTAATTACCCCTCCTCTACTACCTGCCTTAAAATACCACCCAATTACGGAAATTACTTACTGCCTCAAAATACCCCCTGATCACCCCACCACTACTTCCTGCCTGAAAATACCCCCTAATTACCCCTCCTCTACTACCTGTCTGAAAATACCCCCTAATTACCCCACCACTACTACCTGCCCTGAAAATACCCCCTCATTACCCAAACGCTACAACCTGTTTGAAAATACACCCTTATTATCCATCCTCTACTACCTGCCTGAAAATACCCCCTAATCACCCCGCAACTACTAACTTCCTGAAAATACCCCCTAACTACCCCCCCCCCTTTACTACCTGTTTCAGAATACCCCTAATAACCCCACCGCTACAACCTGTCTAAAAATACCCCTATTTACCCTACCACTAGTACCTGCTTGAAAATACCCCTTAATCATCCCATCACAACAGTCTGTTTGAAAATACCCCCTGATTACCCCTCCCTACTACCTGTCTGAAAATACCCCCTTATTACCCCAGGTCTATTACCTGCTTGAAAATACCCCATAATCACCTCACCACTTCTACCTGCTAAAAAATACCCCCTAATCAACCCAAGACTACTACTTGCCCTGAAAATACCCCCTAATTACCCCTCCTTAATACCTGCTTGAAAATACCCCCTAATTGTTCCCCCCCTTTACTACCTGTTTCAAAATACCCCTAATTACACCATTGCTACAACCTGTCTCAAAATACCCCCTAATTACCCAACCACTACTTCCTGTCTGAAAATACCCCCTATTTACCAGACCACTTCTACCTACTTGAAAATACCCCCTGCTCACCCCAACACTACTACCTGCTTGAAAATACCCCATAATTACCCCAACACTTCTACCTGCTTGAAAATACCCCCTCATTACCCCAGGTCTACTACCTGCCTAAAAATACCCCCTAATTGCCCCACCACTTCTACCTGCTTCAAAATACCCCCTAATCACCCCACCACTACTACCTGCCCTGAAAATACCCCCTAATTACCCCCAACACTACTACCTGCTTGAAAATACCCCCTAATTACCCGAACACTACAGCCTGTTTGAAAATATTCCCTCATGACCTCTCCTCTACTAGGTGCCCTGAAAATCCCCCCTAATTACCCAAACACTATGACCTGTCTGAAAATACGCCATAATTATCCCACCTCTTCTACCTGCTTGAAAATACCCCCTAATTACCCTACCACTACTTCCTGCCTTGAAATACCCCCTAATTACCCTACAACTGCTAACTGCATGAAAATACCCCCTAATTACCCCCCCCCCCCTTTACTACCTGCTTGAAAATACTCCCTCATTACCCCACTTCTACACGCCCTAAAATAGCCCTTTATTACCGCACCACTACCACCTGCCCTGAAAATACCCCCAAATTACCCAAAAGCTACAACCTGCTACAAAAATATCCCCTTATTATCCAATAACTACTAACCGCCCAAAAAATACCCCCTTATCACCCCACCACTACTTCCTGTCTGAAAATACCCCCTTATTACCCCAACCCTATAACCTGCCTAAATATACCCCCTAATTACCCAAACACTACAACCTGCGACGAAAATACACCCTAATTACCCAAACCCAACAACCTGTTTGAAAATAACCCTTAATTACCCCTCCTCTACTACCTGCCTAACAATACCACCCAATTACGGGAATAGTAGATACCCGGCGTGTATATATAGAAAGTGCCCCCACCCTTAATTGGTACCAGATGTTGTCATCGCCGTCCGTGGCCGTCGGGTGCGCACCCTCAAACAGCCCCGGGTACATGGATGACTGGAGGGGTGTACCCGGCATATACCTACAGCACTAGTCGCTCACTGATTTGTCTACATTGGGACATTCTTATATCTAAATAACATATCTAAACTAGCATATTGCAATCTATTGAAAAGAACTGTCATGAGGGGTATGTTGGGAAGATACACTTTGAAGGAAATATGAAAATACCCATAAGGGAACGCTATACAGAGCTAAATTCTCACGAGGCCTATATGCAATCACGTTGCTTCAGAGGGGTAAGATGCGACCTGCCTTTACATATAGCACTAGCTTTACAATGGAATGATGTCTGAAATGCTCAGTTCTGGTCAAAATGATCAAACTTCGTAGGGGGGGGGGGATGGCAGACTTAATAATCCAGGAGCAGATGTGCCTATACATGCATGGGTACCGGAAACTTTGAGTGTCAAATTTTATTTTTCCAACGGTTTTGTCGGTCGATTTATAAAACTTAAAAGACCTGTGTCGCCATGCCACTCGCCACATCGCCAATGGCGAATCAGAGCTCATTTTGGCTAATGCTACCCATTGAAAATTCGCCAAATTGGCTAGTTGTCGATGTGGGACTGTTTGAGCTTGTTGGGGGAGGGGGGTGAGGGGGTTGTGTAATGAGGGACAAGCCTTAGAATAGATGCATTTCGAGAAGGATCAAACATTATTTATATACCAAAGACCTAAAAATTTAACTCCTTTTTAGAGAAAAAAATCGAGTGCGTTACTATGGATGAAAGGGGTAGGTCGGGATCAATATGAATATGGGGGACGGGAAAAAAACTGGACCAGACAATTCCACTAGCCCCCCCCCTGTTCTTAAAGGAAATTACCACTTCCTGATATGCAAAAAAGGTTTGGCTAATTGGTAAAGAATTTGGCTAATAAAAATTGATACAAATTGGCTCATAGAAAACTAGTCCTAGCGGAATCCCAGACCCTGTAGGTCCATGCCCATCAGATTTTAAAAGTGATTTGTTGTCCGTGTTGGATTTTAAAAGAGCCATGTACATATGTAAAGGCACTTAAATCGGAGAAAATTTCAATTATAATGCCATAATAATTTTTTCCACTACACTAACCTAGGGGTCGGATCCACCTTTAATGTGATCCACAAGTATTTCGTCGAGTCTAGACTCTAGGTTTGTCAGTTTTAAAACTATATCAATATCAACCCCCTGCAACTCTCTCGTGGCTCAGCTCCTAGGATTTTCTCCTGCAATATTCCTATAGCAACATAGATATAATTGTTAATGTAAACACTCTGTAATATTTAACCACTTTGCTCATTGCACATTGAATTTAACAGCACGGCCATGCTAATACTCATATTGGGGATACATGATTGTATATGCCGATAGTGAGAGTGTACCTAAATATGGCGCTTTCTTATGTATTTTCATATTTCCTTCAAATTCCCTATTCCCAACATACTTCTCAAAACATTTCTTGTTGAATAGATTTCAGTATTGTAGGTTAGATTATGTTATATGGATTTAATCATGTCCCAATGTGAGCAGATCAGTGAGCAACTCAGTGCTGTAGCTATATGCCGGGTACAAACCTCCAGGCTACAATGTACCCGGAGTGGGGTGCAGGGGGTGGTCAGACCTGGGAATGCACCCTGTGGTGAGGGCGGGAGGCGCTAATGACGGACAATAAACACACGTCTCACCCGGGGTCCTACTATATATAGCCAGGACTTTACAACGCCGGGTTAGGCTTATTACTTACTGCCTCAAAATACCCCCTGATCACCCCACCACTACTTCCTGCCTGAAAATACCCCCTAATTACCCCTCCTCTACTACCTGTCTGAAAATACCCCCTAATTACCCCACCACTACTACCTGCCCTGAAAATACCCCCTAATTACCCAAACGCTACAACCTGTTTGAAAATACACCCTTATTATCCATCCTCTACTACCTGCCTGAAAATACCCCCTAATCACCCCACAACTACTAACTTCCTGAAAATACCCCCTAACTACCCCCCCCCCCCCCCCGCCCCCCCCCCCCCTTGACTTCCTGTTTCAAAATACCCCTAATAACCCCACCGCTACAACCTGTCTAAAAATACCCCTATTTACCCTACCACTAGTACCTGCTTGAAAATACCCCTTAATCATCCCATCACAACAGTCTGTTTGAAAATACCCCCTGATTACCCCTCCCTACTACCTGTCTGAAAATACCCCCTTATTACCCCAGGTCTATTACCTGCTTGAAAATACCCCATAATCACCTCACCACTTCTACCTGCTAAAAAATACCCCCTAATCAACCCAAGACTACTACTTGCCCTGAAAATACCCCCTAATTACCCCTCCTTAATACCTGCTTGAAAATACCCCCTAATTGTTTCCCCCCTTTACTACCTGTTTCAAAATACCCCTAATTACACCATTGCTACAACCTGTCTCAAAATACCCCCTAATTACCCAACCACTACTTCCTGTCTGAAAATACCCCCTATTTACCAGACCACTTCTACCTACTTGAAAATACCCCCTGCTCACCCCAACACTACTACCTGCTTGAAAATACCCCATAATTACCCCAACACTTCTACCTGCTTGAAAATACCCCCTCATTACCCCAGGTCTACTACCTGCCTAAAAATACCCCCTAATTGCCCCACCACTTCTACCTGCTTCAAAATACCCCCTAATCACCCCACCACTACTACCTGCCCTGAAAATACCCCCTAATTACCCCCAACACTACTACCTGCTTGAAAATACCCCCTAATTACCCGAACACTACAGCCTGTTTGAAAATATTCCCTCATGACCTCTCCTCTACTAGGTGCCCTGAAAATCCCCCCTAATTACCAAAACACTATGACCTGTCTGAAAATACGCCATAATTATCCCACCTCTTCTACCTGCTTGAAAATACCCCCTAATTACCCTACCACTACTTCCTGCCTTATAATACCCCCTAATTATCCTACAACTACTAACTGCATGAAAATACCCCCTGATCACCCCACCACTACTTCCTGCCTGAAAATACCCCCTAATTACCCCCAACACTACTACCTCTTTGAAAATACCCCCTAATTACCCGAACACTACAGCCTGTTTGAAAATATTCCCTCATGACCTCTCCTCTACTAGGTGCCCTGAAAATCCCCCCTAATTACCCAAACACTATGACCTGTCTGAAAATACGCCATAATTATCCCACCTCTTCTACCTGCTTGAAAATACCCCCTAATTACCCTACCACTACTTCCTGCCTTGAAATACCCCCTAATTACCCTACAACTGCTAACTGCATGAAAATACCCCCTAATTACCCCCCCCCCCTTTACTACCTGCTTGAAAATACTCCCTCATTACCCCACTTCTACACGCCCTAAAATAGCCCTTTATTACCGCACCACTACCACCTGCCCTGAAAATACCCCCAAATTACCCAAAAGCTACAACCTGCTACAAAAAATTCCCCTTATTATCCAATAACTACTAACCGCCCAAAAAATACCCCCTAATCACCCCACCACTACTTCCTGTCTGAAAATACCCCCTTATTACCCCAACCCTATAACCTGCCTAAATATACCCCCTAATTACCCAAACCTACAACCTGCGACGAAAATACCCCCTAATTACCAAAACCCAACAACCTGTTTGAAAATAACCCTTAATTACCCCTCCTCTACTACCTGCCTAAAAATACCACCCAATTACGGGAATTACTTACTGCCTCAAAATACCCCCTGATCACCCCACCACTACTTCCTGCCTGAAAATACCCCTTAATTACCCCTCCTCTACTACCTGTCTGAAAATACCCCCTAATTACCCCACCACTACTACCTGCCCTGAAAATACCCCCTAATTACCCAAACGCTACAACCTGTTTGAAAATACACCCTTATTATCCATCCTCTACTACCTGCCTGAAAATACCCCCTAATCACCCCACAACTACTAACTTCCTGAAAATACCCCCTAACTACCCCCCCCCCCCCTTTACTACCTGTTTCAAAATACCCCTAATAACCCCACCGCTACAACCTGTCTAAAAATACCCCTATTTACCCTACCACTAGTACCTGCTTGAAAATACCCCTTAATCATCCCATCACAACAGTCTGTTTGAAAATACCCCCTAATTGTTCCCCCCCTTTACTACCTGTTTCAAAATACCCCTAATTACACCATTGCTACAACCTGTCTCAAAATACCCCCTAATTACCCAACCACTACTTCCTGTCTGAAAATACCCCCTATTTACCAGACCACTTCTACCTACTTGGAAATACCCCCTGCTCACCCCAACACTACTACCTGCTTGAAAATACCCCATAATTACCCCAACACTTCTACCTGCTTGAAAATACCCCCTCATTACCCCAGGTCTACTACCTGCCTAAAAATACCCCCTAATTGCCCCACCACTTCTACCTGCTTCAAAATACCCCCTAATCACCCCACCACTACTACCTGCTTGAAAATACCCCCTAATTACCCGAACACTACAGCCTGTTTGAAAATATTCCCTCATGACCTCTCCTCTACTAGGTGCCTAAAAATACCCCCTAATTGCCCCACAACTTCTACTTGCTACAAAATACCCCCTAATCACCCCACCACTACTACCTGCCCTGAAAATACCCCCTAATTACCCCAACACTAATACCTGCTTGAAAATACCCCCTAATTACCCAAACACTACAGCCTGTTTGAAAATATTCCCTCATGACCTCTCCTCTACTAGGTGCCCTGAAAATCCCCCCTAATTACCCAAACACTATGACCTGTCTGAAAATACGCCATAATTATCCCACCGCTTCTACCTGCTTGAAAATACCCCCTAATTACCCTACCACTACTCCCTGCCTTATAATACCCCCTAATTATCCTACAACTACTAACTGCATGAAAATACCCCCTAATTTCACCCCCCCTATACTACCTGCTTGAAAATACCCCCTAATTACCCCACTTCTACACACCCTTAAATAGCCCTTTATTACCACACCACTACTACCTGCCCTGAAATACCCCCCAATTACCCAAACGATACAACCTGTCTGAAAATAATTACCCCACCCCTATAACCTGCCTAAATATACCCCCTAATTACCCTAACACTACAACATGCCATGAAAATACCCCCTTATTACCCAAACCAAACAACCTGTTTGAAAATAACCCTTTATTATCCCTCCTACTACCTGCCTGGAAATACCCCCAATTACCCAATTACTACTAACTGCCTCAAAATACCCCCTAATAACCCCACCGCTACTTTCTGCCTTGAAATACCCCCTTATTATCCATCCTCTACTACCTGCCTAAAAATACCCCCTATTGACCCAACAACTACTAACTTCCTGAAAATACCCCCCAATTACCCCACCTCTTCTACCTGTCTCAAAATACCCCCTAATTACCCCTCCTCTACTACCTGCCTGGAAATACCCCCAATTACCAGATTACTACTAACTGCCTCAAAATACCCCCTAATCACCCCACCACTACTTCCTGCCTTGAAATACCCCCTAATTACCCTATAAATACAACCTGCCTGAAAATACCCCCTAATTACCCCTCCTCTACTACCTGTCCTGGTGCGGGGGAGGGTGTGGGGGAGGGTGCGGGGGAGGGTGCGAGGGAGGGTGTGGGGGAGGGTGCGGGGGAGGTCGGGGGGGAGGGTGCGAAGGAAGATGCTATCTTGGGTAGAGGAGGGAGGGGGGAGGGTGCGGGGGGGAGGGGGGGTGGGCCCGGGCTGCGGAAGGGGGAAGTCACACAGACTGTTGCTGTCAGACATTCTGTTCTGTATTAATAGGTGGCATCTGTCAAACTAAATCACCTCTCTATATGGACACAGTCAACAATATCAACTTGTGTAAATTATTACCTCCTGCCAAATGTCATATTTTTGCGTCATCTGTCCTTAAAGGGTTAAATTCTGGAGGGGGGTTGGAGTAAGGTACTGATAGCAGACCCTAATGACCCAACCACTACAACCTGTTTGAAAATACCCCCTAATCACCCATCCAATATTACCCACCATGAAAATACCCCCTTATTACTCCACCACTGCTACCTGCCTGAAAATACCCCCTAATTATCCCTCCACTACTTACTGCCTCAAAATACCCCTTAATTAGGGATATGGGTGTATAGGGACATGCAGTGGAAGTAACATGGCTATCAGGAGAAGTGGAGATTTAGATCAATGTTCCGTTGGTATTGGAATGATTTAAACATACGGCCATTTCTTAGATTTGACTTGTGACATGCCCCCCCCATCTACACCCCCCATACCCCTATATAAAATGGCGTTACTTGCTTCGCTGGAACCTAACCATTGAAATAGGCTTGAGTGCTCGACAAGAACAGGAAAACGAAAAAAGGCTAGGCCTACCCCAAAATGTGTACTTTTTTCCAAAGGTTAACTTGATTTTTACACCCTCTAATTAAGAAATCAAAAATGTTGTAAACATCTAAAAGGACATACATGATCAGATATGAAAATCACACCAATCATTTTGTTACACCCAAGTATGATACCCTGAGCCCAAAAATAGATCAATGGGTTGCTACATGTACCTGAGACTGTACCAGTACTCTGGGTTGCTACATGTACCTGTGACGAGTTCTGAGGTTGTCAAAATGATCAAAGCTTTGGATTAAATGTCAGTGTATTGATTCTGGGAGGTATCAATGACATCTCTAGGGTCCCAGGTACATAGGACTCAGCAAATATGTCATACTGCTGCATTTACAGGTCCAGGATTGTCCTGGGCTCCTACATTTATAATACTAAGGGAAACCATGTTAATGTAACAGACCTTCATAAAACACAAACTAGCTCTTTAAATTACCTATTATCATAGCATTGCTACATAAGTGTTTAATAAACTAATCCATGGTAGATGCCCTTCCAGGCTCCTCCAACTAGCTGTATGTACCCTGTAACACATACATCGTGTATCTGCCGTCCAGGCCCCCCTACCTACCTGTGTGTACCTAGCCTCACACACATCGTGTAGAGATCCCTCCAGGCCCCCCCCCCCTACCTACCTGTGTGTACCCAGCCTCACACACATCGTGTAGATATCCCTCCAGGCCCCCCTACCTACCTGTGTGTACCCAGCCTCACACACATCGTGTAGAGATCCCTCCAGGCCCCCCTACCTACCTGTGTGTACCTAGCCTCACACACATCGTGTAGAGATCCCTCCAGGCCCCCCTACCCACCTGTGTGACTAGTAGGATGCGCTGGCCCACAGGGAAACCAATCATCGTCCCTGATACTGTTACTCTGACATCTGACAATGCTGACTCACTGGAGTGTCTGCAGGCTGAAGGCCTCACATGGACTGACAATGACTGCAGCACTCAGCAAAACTTTGTTTGTGAGAAGAAAATAGGTAAAACCCTAAGGGAAATAGTTTTAAAGATACATATTTTGAATAGTCTCAAAATGTCATTAATTGATGCATAAGATACCCTGCTGCTTTCTCTAATGTTAGCATCCAAAAGGGTGCTGTCAAAGCAATTTCAGTAAATCATTTTTCTATATTAGCTGCTCTCTAGAATTCTACTAAAAAATTGAAACTGAAGAAATCTTTTTTTTGTAAGGACGTGACTGGCCTGATAAGAGTTACTGTACCTGGAAAGAGGAGCTGACACAGACATGGACTGAGGCTCAGGCCACATGTCAGCAATTTAATGCCGATCTTGCATGGGTGGATAACTCTTGGGATTTCAGTTACATCTTCAATGACAGGTGAGGATATATAGAATGGAAATACTAAGGAATAGATAAAGGTGATGTATCTTAAAGTTGCACTATATTGGCCTGCTGGCGCAACTGTGCTCTTACTATTGCGTCCTGCCCCTGTCCTGAGCCACGCCCATGTGACCATGTATGTATGTATCAAAGCTGCATACATTAAACTGGCCTTTTCCAAAGTGCATTGAGGCGTGCATAGAGGCAAGGAGTCCGTACCAGTATGGGCTGGGACACAGGTCAGGGTAATCAAGAGCTGTGTTCCTTAGCAGCAATATGTTTCAGTGTAATAACCACTCAGCCCTTATAGTTAGAATGCGCCCAATCTACACACTAGGGTAGACTGACCTAAAGGTAATCATGCACCATTAGATGTCCATCTTAATTTTGTAGTCATTCGTGCATGATAAGCCCTGTTTTTGTGTATCATAGTACATTGTAAGTGTTACTCTTTCCAGCAAAGGACAAATAAAGACGATACCATCCATAAATAACTACAAAATTAAGGTGGATATCTCATGGTACGTGGTTACCTTTAGGTCAGTCTACCCTACAGTCCCTGCATTGGTACAACCACCAGAGAGCAGTTGATTACACTTACCCTCCACACACTGATACTAAAATAGACTGGTTAGGGAGTGTTCATTTATTAGTTACAGGGGGGTGTAAAAATTTCCGACCCCTTCTGAGGGGGGAGGCGTAACAAATTCTGACCCCCTTAAGGGGGGGGGGTGTAAAAATGTAAGCCCCTTTTTAGGAAAAAAGCCAGCGCATTACTATAGTTCAAAGGGGGGGGGGTGAAAAAAATTTCGGCGAAGGGGGCGCGAAACGTTCCACAGGCTCTCGAGGGGGGGCGTAAAATGTGTTTGCCCCTCCGCACTAAATCTCACCCCCCCCATAATTAATAAATGAATATTCCCTTAGTTCAGCATTGTTATTGTGGTGGTGTCAGGCCGCTCGTTACAGAAGGATATTAGTGGGTGGGTTGTGCATAAGACAGCCTGTGGGCAGGTCCTGGTGTTTACCAATCATAGCATAGGGCACAAGATGGATGCACTCTAGCGGGGACAAACCCCCTTTAAGGTCTTAAATTCCTCACTTCTTGAAATTCCAGCATCTCTCACTAAGTCATGGCTTAGCTTTTAGCCTATTTCAAGTATTACTGCTCACTTTAGCTAAAGAAGAAAATTATTAATGTTGAAATAAAGAATCACATCATTTGGTAAAACTTCAATGAGTTTGATCCTTTACTAATTTTAATCCGTACAAGACTGTAGAACATAATTAATGTATTTTCTTTTAAGCAATATTTTCCTATCATGGCTTCATGCTAAGGAAGAGACAACCAATGACTGGAGGGTTGGATTGACAAGTGGTTTTCCTATAAGTTGGAGTCTGTGGGCAGCAGATGGTCAGGACTCTGGTGCACTTGGGTGTATGGTGTATGATGGTGCCTCCCGCAGGATGAGAGAACACCCGTGTGATGCTACTGATGTCACCAGCTTCTTTTGCAGACGCTCAGGTATAAAACAAACTGTTTGGTATAAATATTGCTGCAAACAATGACATCTGTCAGATTTTTTATCTAGATTAATGATTAATAAATGTCTGTGGAATAAGATTTGGCAGGTTCATCAATTAAGAATTTTGCAATAAATCCTCCATACATTCTTTAGACATCGAACTGCTCCTTCAAGTTTCTCTTCTTCACATGTTTCTGACAATACTAGCACGGCAATGTGGCCACATCAACAGGAGGGCACTTTAACCCTCCCACTGCCAGATTTCTCTAAAGTTTTGCCAAAAATATGAAAAAATTATAGATGAACATGCTTTATAAACACAAATAGAATGTAGGATATGAAAGCTTCAATATGAAACCCAAAATGGGATATTCCAAGTAAGACTT
Source organism: Harmothoe impar (assembly GCA_947462335.1). Taxonomy (NCBI): domain Eukaryota; kingdom Metazoa; phylum Annelida; class Polychaeta; order Phyllodocida; family Polynoidae; genus Harmothoe; species Harmothoe impar. The sequence goes on from CANHQG010000306.1 coordinate 27,006, forward strand.
CTAGGAAAATATTTTCATTAATTTTGAGTAACATTTTTTTGTTCAGCTTAGTGCTGGCTGTGAGAGGGTTAGGCATTGATGGTCCTACTTAGTAGAATCATAAGATAAGAGCAGAAAGACCTAGTCACTAGTTGTTGTTTTTTCATTCAAAATGGCTCAATCGATGATTAATGTGTATTGCAAATTTCAGATGTAACTACTCCCAGCAAAATGACTCTTCAGGATCAAGAACTTCATTGCGATTCAGGATATGGCTTTTCTGATGGAACAAGAAAGGTGGCTATAAACTCTTCCTTTGACTGCAAGACTTTGAACAGTGATGTTGCCCCAAGCGAAGAATATAGCACCTGCTATGGTGAGTCATACTAGATTATTCCAACAAAACATACCCTAGCTTATTCTTATTCTGATATTAGTGTGGATCCATTATGAAAGGCCATCTTTATCAAAACGATGAGGAAATCCTATACAACAACAACAAAATATATATCAACATATGTTGTTTTATTTTACAGCAACAAACAATTTCATGATGAGACATTTGGGGAACTATGATACAGAAGATGAACATGCCTTGACTGATGAAAGCCCTGAGACGTGCACAGACCTTGTCAAGATTTGGTCTGTGGGACCAAAGAAGGTGAACTTTAGGAAGCTATGGAAGTGTACCTCTCCCTTCACTGTCACAATCACAATGAACAATGAACTCAACAACCTGCTAACGACTCATGGAAAGAACAAGGTGGGGGTACGGGTGGAAGTCAACAAAGATGCACCCTGGGAAGACGATACTTATGGGAGTGGAAGGAGGTTCACGGGGTGTACCAAGGTGTCGGTTGTAACATACAGTTGTCCCTGTGTGAACCCTGATAATCCATGCTCTGTGTTTGTGTCTGTCACTGTCCGTGATCCAAGTATCCTGACCAATGATGGAAGCCTGAAACTGTGTCATATAACAATGACACCAACCAGTTAGACATTAGCAGCGTGACCTAAGGATATAAAGACCAATCAGTAAATGTACACAGGGTTTAATGACACTAGAGTTACATAAATACAGCGGTTTAGATAACAATACAGAAAATGATCAGTAAGACCTCTACTGTATTTAAGAACAACACAGAAGTTACACAGCAAAGATCTATGAGGGGGTTTTACTGCATTCTTTAACAATATAGGGATCAAATAGTTTAATATACTACATTTGATGATAATAAATATCACACCACATCAGTCAGATGAAAACTGGAAGCCAACTGCCTTTTCGGTGTGATTATAAAGGGGTGTGGGCGGAGGTGGGGGGGGGGGTGTCTGATCAGGAAAAGAAAAGAAAAGAAAAGAGAAGGAAAGTGAGAGAAAAGGGACAATGTCATATAACACATCTGCATGGGAGGATGGGGGTCGGGTATTAAAATTCTGTCTTCTAAAGTGTGTAAGAATGCACAATATCAAGTCTAAACCATCAATGTTTTCTTAGGGGGCATGCCCCTAAAGCCCCCCTAGTATGACTGCTGGGCTTCACCCACAGAAAACAGTCACTCCAGGTTGGCCAGGTTTGGGCCCCTCTAGACAATCCTGGATCTGACATTGTCTGCGGTCTGCCCAATCCTCCAATAGGTCTTCCCCCATCTGTGTGGGGTCGTAATTTCTATAACTATTGAACATGAAAGTGTTAACTGGAGCCTTGACCCTCTGTACAGGAGGTACCGTGACTGCTGAGACATGGGTAGAGTTGGTCCTAATATGGTCTACACAGGTACACCTTCCCCCCTAGGGTGGGTGCAGGTGGTAGGTTCTTGCTGCAGGTCCATTGCTGCAGTCATTGTTTCTACCATTTCTGTGTCTCCATCTTCAGGATCTGTTTATATGTGTGTGCACGAAGACCCAGACCTATATGTGGCCATTATCCACTCTTCTTTTTTAGTTGAGCCACAAACTTGCCAACAGCAGCCTTGGGGGCCAATATACATTAACTATAACCCGACCTTTCTGTTAATCTTGGTTTATCTTGAAAGTTAATACATCGATATCAGTTTTCTGTTAGCTGCAATCAATAATTACTTCAGAATATGGGAAGACATTATCTGGCATGTTGATTCTGAGACCCCGCCAATGCTGTTTTTCATCTGCCCATATCACATCCTTATCTCTCTGATGTTTTTCTAGTAATGTTTATGTTATATCCATGGTATCTAACAACAGTCAGGTGACTGAAAACCCCAGCCTTTCTAGTGTGTTCTGCCCGGCATTGCTTTATCAATAATGTGTGTGTTGTCCATTATTATTATTTGTTTTTTTAACAAATTAATAATGAGTGGCAAGTTTGACATAACATCGACATATATGAGCAAGATTGTGACAAAATTGTAGGAAAAAAAATGTCTGGGTTAACAAATAATGTAAACACTCATCAGCAAGCTGTTGTGGAAGTTTGCCATGAAGAAGGCTGTCTTAAAGTTTAGTCTTGTAATTAGTGACATATTACTTCTGGGCAAAATGACATGTGCAGTATACAGTATTTAATATCTTTAATACTATTAGGCAAATCATTATGTAATACATCTCTTGATGCATTGTAAAGTTTGATTATTTTATTATTAACATGAAGTAACTGAGATCATAACTGCATATACTGTAAACAGAGTGTAAATAAAGGGTTTTGTGGCACATACTCATAGATTTAAATATAAATCTTTTGCTGTGACAACAATTATTGGAATGGTGCATTATACTGTACGGTTGTTGGGGAAACTTATATTGTATATTTCATATTGAAATGATTATTTTCTTTACTATGTTAAGCTCTCATCGTTTGAAACCGTTTGTATGAAATTTTAAATTAAAATTTATAATTTAACACTTTTGATATCTAGTATTTCTTTCTTTTAACCTAGTATTATTGTTTTTATGTTATACATGTTGTAGTTTCAACATAATCTTATGTCTGATTGTACGTTAAAACTATTGATTTCAAATGTAATCATGTTGATGGTGTGAATTGTATCTGGAAATATTTGAAAATGTCATAGTTGTGCGGGGAAAAAAAAACTGAGGAATTTCACAAATACCAGTAAAGCGCTGTACACATTTGTCAGGCCAATAAGAACATCCTGAATTTTAAAAAGTAAACAGTCACATGTAGAAAATGTTATGGTACCAGATTGTCGTGTGTTTTCTTTAAGAGTGTTAGTATATAGAACAATAAAATTAACCTAATCGAATAACGCCATTCATGGATATGTGTGTGATTTTTGGTGTCATTTGTGAACACTTTTTACCAGCAACATATAAATATGGTTCTCTTGCTATTTTTGTGAAATCACTAACTGAGCAATAAATACTCTTCAGACTTCATACTGCAATAAACTTTGATCACCTTGAAGACCAACCTAGAACTCTAGTTGTGTTGTTTATATTATAGCGGGCACGTATCGCTCAGGGCAGCCCGAGCGTACGTGGAGAGCGCATTGCCCGCCTGTGGTAGCTCAAGTACCGTAGCAGAGCAATGAGAAGCAGCTAGCCCTGTGGTGTAGCGGAAGCATTCTCAACTCGGGAGCGGAGGGGCCGGGGTTCAATCCCCTGTGGGGCTGTCACGTTTTCCGCTTCCTGTTACAATATCATAAAAGCCAAAATAACAACACTCTTACTGTTGAATTGATCAGTATAAATCAGTTAGATGATTATATGTGTCAAAATTATCACCCCTGTATACATCATTATAGTGGACATATTATACTTCAAGTTGAACTTACCATTTATTTACCTCACCATATAAAGTACACAATAAATACAGACAGTTGAAATCAACTGTGATTATAATACCTGTTAGGTGGCCTGCAGCCATCTAGTGAGAATTACTGCTACCTATACCAGGGGGTATCTATTGGCCATGTTATCCTCATAGAGCCTGTAAGGATATATGTCTATGTATATAAGATAAAGCCCATGCGAAGAGTCATTGTTCAGGGCTCTTATTTCTGTAAACATATATATTTTTGGTTGTATTCATTTTCGCAAATTTGCTAAAAAGTACAATTTCACATGTATTTAAATTTGTTATTTTAGCAATTTGGTAGATCCATGGCTTTATTGGATAAATACCACCACATACATATTTTCACAGATCTTACTGATTCTAAAATCTGTGAAATCTGAAGATATGTACAGCACAAATAAAACATGTTACAGTAGATAATACAAATATAGACTATGTGCCTATATCACCATGGATGCATTTAAACCCGTATATATATACATAGCTAGTAATCATAGGTACATTAAATAAGCAACATTGGTTGAAGAAAATACAGAAATATTGATAGTATTCAATGACCAATGTTTCAATGTTTAATACATGCTCTTCAGGATCATTGGGACAAATAAGGTTGCCAAAGCACATAGGGTCTCAAAGCATTATCCCGTCATCAAAAGGTTAATGCATAATAAATATGTGTTTCTACTAACTGCCAGATGTCAAAGCATCCCAGGGATGGTGTACCCAAACAAGGCTGCATCAACACCAAACACCCTCTCTAACTTGGACAATATGTGTTCAGGAAGTTCAGAGTATAAATATTCCGCCTCCTCCTGTTTAGCGGACATGTTGATCCCTCGTGGTGTTGGGAACCATGGAGACATACCTAAATGTGGCAGTACACATGCAGCATCTGCTGCTAGTGTCTCAACCTCCCCAACAAAGTCATAGTTGATGTGGCAGGGATTGCACAGGTCCAAAGACCGCTGCCAGTGGATGTCATACCTCTTCGGGGAAGTAGCGTCCACCAAGTAGGTCATGAACTTTTCAAAAGTAAAGGGTGGTTGAAGTTTCAGTTTCTGAAGCATGTGATTAGCTTCAGCATGATAATGTGCGTTGTGTGAGTTATTGAGCTGGTCCCTGAAGGCCAAGTAGAGCTTGGTATAAGGATTCATGAAGAAGGCAAACTTATAATATGTATTAAGGATTATCTCAGCTTCATCTTGATTGTAACTAGACAAGGGTCGGATATCATATTTTCTCAGCGTTTGTTGCATTGTTTTATCTGGTGCCACTACATCAATACCCCGGTAATCTTCTTCTCTGATTACACCACGATGAGTCAGCAATTTTGTTTTCCATACAGCAGCTGCACTCAGGGGCATGAAACAAAATAGTGCTTTTTCTTTTTCGAGTACCACTAAGTTATAACGACGCTTGCTCCAAGTGGTAATGTTGGAGTTGGAAAGTCTATGAGAATCACACACTTTATTTAGTGTTATAGTTCGCTTAAGTTGTTTTTGGCGACATTCTGGGGTGTCAACATTAGAGTCATAGACTGTAGTTCTCCTTTTTATCCTGGAAGCATTTGGCTTACTGGTCTTTTTATTGGTCTTTTTATTGTTGTTTTGCCTTTGTTGACTTTGTCTTTTTCCTGAATGAATAAAAGAAAAGTAATTTTGAGTATTCACTACCATTACATATTAATAAGCGTTTTCCCAATATAATTTCATACATTGTCTTTTAAAGAAATCTCAGTATCAAAAAAGCTCAAAGCTATGGGGCATCTAACATGTTGACTTATGAAGTAACAACAGTTATTGATGTATATAATGGTTTTACATGGGGTCTTAGTTCCTGTCCTCATCTCTTGACCACCTGCTTTTAGATTCATATATTTATGTCCTTCTAAAATGATGACCCCCTCATAGGGACAGTGCATATACATATTCTGATATAAACATGCTGAATAAGTATCTCACTGAGAAACAAGAAAGAGATGTCCATGAGGCTGTGTCACATAATTTGATGCGGATCTAGTTTTACTACTTACTTTTATGTTTCAGGTCAGCCAGTATCCAGATATGGGTCTTGTAGTCAGCCTTCTTCACCAATTCATAATCCAGATTACTCAGTCCGTCCTTAGCCATGTTAACCAGAGTCTTACGCATAAGTCCAAACCTACAACAAATATGTACAAATAAATTACAAATGTTTTGGGATTAACATATACTTCATTAGCATTATCACAAATGTAATTCTAAATATAATCTGTCCTGTTTTGAGGTTGGCTTATATAAATAGTATGGCTCCACAATATTATTTAAAAGTACAGCCCAACAGAGCAATTAGTAACATTTGGAACCCAATGTAAACATGGCTTTACAGTGGTACGTCACCTGCTGTCAGTGTATCGACCTACAGAGAGCATACAGTGAAGAACGCTCACTAAATCTGTTTATATCTTCTGTCTATCTGTCTCCATGTCTCTGTCTCTCTGTTTCTGTTTATCTAGCTATCTGTTTCTGTCTCTGTGTCTCCCTGTGTTTCTCTGTGTCTGTCTTTCTGTCTCTCTGTCTGTCTCTGTATATAGAACTGGCTACTGTAAATGTAGATATTTTCGCTGGTATAAATTTTCGCCTATTTGCCCCAAACGGAATTTTGTGTGTATTTCAATTTGCTTATTCCCGAAATTTGGCACTTTATTTCATGACTGTATTAATTTTCACCCTGGACATATTTTTTTACGGATTTTAGAATCTGTGAAATCCGCAGAATATGTACAGCTTGAAAATTAATACATTTACAGTATCTAACTCTGTCTCCCTCTGTCTCCGTCTGTGTCTCTTTATCTCTCCATTTGTTTCTCTCTATGTCTCTGTCTCTGTCTCTCTATTAATTCATACCAGAGAGTGCCCACTCTTTGCCTCTTTTTCTGTCTCTGGCTGTCTCTGGCTGTCTCTGGCTGTCCCTCGCTGTCTCTCTCTCTTTCTCTCTCTCTCTCTCTCTGTCTGTCTGTCTCTCTCTCTCTCTGTCTCTCTCTATCTCTCTATTTCTCTCCCTATAAGGGCATCTTACCTGGCCCTGTTGGGTGCACTTGTAGTGTGTTGGCCTGTACTTCTGAGCATGGTGTATCGTCCTAGGTCACGCGGGGGACGGTGTATAGTATAACTCATATTCTGCACCCTATCATTCGATACAAAGTAGGAAAGTATAAACATGTATTGTTGAATGAAATAGGGTCTTAGTTGGCATGATGTAAAGCATTACACACCAGGGCTGAATGACTCCATCAGTGTTAAGTTCCCCTTTATCAGCATGCCAAGCAAATGCCAAGTACTAATAAGGTTAGGAGGCTGTATTTTCCTGTTCTATTGAATAATCCACAATAATATTACAAGGCCTGTAACGTCATCAAAAATGGTGGTTTGTCTACAGTTGAACACCTTAGAAAGAAGCATTTTTAGGGTTCCCCTATCCTAATTTGGTATACAGCCCAAGGCATTAATTAACTCACTCAAGGAGACTCAAACACTTGAACCTATGTCAATATATCACACCTTTTTGACATGTCGTCGTCCTCTCCGCCCCAGCCCCAGTACTGGTTGGAGTAACCATTCACCGTCTGCAGCTGGCGCTCGGTTAATGCACTCACTCCTCCAAACAGACCCCTGTAGCGCATCCTAACAGGCAAAGTAAGAGCATGCATTATATAACTGTACATATAATAGTATTTTACATGTTCAAGCAGTAGGGCTGGGTGATAGTATCAAACATATGATACATAATTAGCCTCAGGACATACCACATCCTTCTTTAGGTAGGCACTTGGCGATGCATTATTTGTGCAGAGATGTATCGGAACAATGTGTGTAATATACATGCTGCATAGTAATATCACCATCAAATAAGTTAAGTTCTATGAGGTATTTATTGTGCTCGAATATAAGTAGAAAAAAAGACTTTCTTTTTTAGCTTCCGTTGCATTGAAGAGCATTGTGGGATTGAGAGTAGATATGATTAATGAATTTGATGGCTGAGAGCTGATGTTGGTGGTTAATTTTCCCCTGTATTGATATTCAAATTATTCAGGTCTACAAAGTTACCAAGAAAAAGTCATTTTTCTCATTTTCCATTTTTGGTAGCAATGCAACTTTGAATAGCTATGAATAGGCATGTAATTGTGTTAAAAAAAGGATGTAGATTGTATCTAATTACTCTTGTTTCCAAATCCTTCCGAAGAAAGACATGGTAACTGCCAAATGAACAGTGGACTGAATGTATGATGGTATAAGGGTCATATTTCGGTGACCTCACACCCCTCTGAATTCAAGTTCTGAAAACCTATTAACATCAACTTAATCTCTAAGCCCTTTCACATGCTAGTACAGAAGACCTATTGCTAAATTACTATGGAGAGCCATTGTCAAAAAAACTCAATATATAGGTTAAACTATAGTAGTACAAACTTTGTCATATTTTGGTTATGTCATACTAAAAAAGTGTCATATTTCCATGATCTCACACCCCTTTGAATTCAAGTTCTGAAAACCCATTAACATCTGCTTAATCTCTAAGCCCTTTCACATGCTAGTACCGAAGACCTATTGCTAAATAACTATGGAAAGCAATATCTAGGTTTTAGTATAGTAGTATAAATTGTGTCATATTTAAGTCATATTGAAAGAAAACCCATTATAGTTTATGACCTCACACCCCTTTGAATTCAAGTTCTAAAAACCCATTAATATCAGCTAAATCTCTCAGCCCTTTTACATGCTAGTACAGAGGACCTATTGCTAAATTACCATGGAGAGAAATTTAAAAAAAAAACAATACATAGGTTGTCCTAGTATAGTATAAATTTTGTCATGTTTTAGTCATATTTCCATGATCTCACACTCCTTCGAATTCAGGTTCTGAAAACCCATTAATATTCGCTTTATCTCTAAGCCCTTTTACATGCTAGTACTGAAGACCTATTGCTAGATTACAATGGAGAGACATTGTCAAAAAATGCAATATATAGGTTGCACTAGTAGTATAAACTAGTTCTGAAAACCAATTAACAACTACTTAATCTTTAAGCCCTTTCACATGCTAGTACAGAAGACCTATTGCTAAATTACCATGTAGAGAGATTGTCAAAAAAACAATAAAGGTTGTACTAGTAGTATAAATATTGTCATATTTTAGTCATATTGAAAAAAACCCATTATACACTGTGACCTCACACCCCTTACGGGTAATGCATTGGTGCACTATGCTAAAGGTATCAAGCCCATAGGGTCAGCAAGGTGCATGAGTGCAGCACTGCTGAGTTGCTCACCAGTGCTGTATGCATGCACCACAAAGACAGAGGGCATTTTGCTGTGCTGAAAAGGTTTAGGGGGGCAGCAGAGGGTACAGGTCCAGGACCTACACTTCCTACACTCATATTTTTCTGGGTGCACTTTAACTTTACAGACAGCAGGAGCCTTGGTTCAGTCGCACAGAGGGATTTGGTGGTTTTTGTCTGTCCCAGTTTTTCAAGGATGTCTTGATTATGATATCATTGCCTTACCACTAGTACCTGCCCTTATTTTTTGAAAATACAAGATCTCCTATGCTTAAGCACTGGAAGGCCGTATACAATGCCCCCCATTGAATACAATGTGGCCTTATTCAATGGGCTAAGATAAAGTTGTTTTTGGGATACTGTCCCAGCCCGCGCTCTTGAAATACAACAGAGACGGTATCAATAGGCGTTGGCATTTGTCTATTTATTATACCCCCTAATTACCCAACCTCTACTACCTGCTTGAAAATACCCGCTAATTCCTTCACCAATAGAATGTGTTTAAAAAAATACCCACCAACACTACATGCCTTAAAATACCCCCTAATTACCCCACCGCTACAACCTGTCTGAAAATACCCCCTAATTACCCCACAGCTACAACCTGTCTGAAAATACCCTCCTATTACCCAACCTCTAATACTGACCCTGAAAATACCCCCTAATAACCCCATAGCAGCAACCTGTCTCAGAATACCCTCTAATTACCCTACCTCTATTACTGAGCCTGAAAATGCCCCCTACTTACCCTATTTCTACTACATGCCTGAAAATACCCCCTAATTACCCTACCACTAGGACGTGTTTAACAAAATACCCTCTAATAACCGTACTGTTACTACCTGCATGAAAATACGCCCATAATTATGAACCCACCAAAATTACATGCCTTAAAATACCCCCAAATTACCCCACAGCTACAACCTGTCTCAAAATACCCCCTAATTACCCCACAGCTACAACCTGTCTGAAAATACACCCTATTTATCCCACCAATACTACCTGCTTGAAAATACCCCTTAATTATCCCACCACAACAGCCTGTTTGGAAAAAAAAAACCTGATTACCCCTCCCCTACTACCTGTCTTAAAATACCCCCTAATTACCCCAACACTACAGCCAATTTGAAAATATTCCCTCATTACCTCTCCTCTACTACTTGCCCTGAAAATACCCCCTAATTACCCAAACACTATGACCTGTCTGAAAATACCCCCTAATTATCCCACCTCTTCTACCTGCTTGAAAATACCCCCTAATGACCCTACCACTACTTCCTGCCTTGAAATACCCCCTAATTACCCTACAACTGCTAACTGCATGAAAATACCCCCTAATTACCCCCCCCCTTTACTACCTGCTTGAAAATACTCCCTCATTACCCCACTTCTACACGCCCTAAAATAGCCCTTTATTACCGCACCACTACCACCTGCCCTGAAAATACCCCCAAATTACCAAAAAGCTACAACCTGCTACAAAAATATCCCCTTATTTTCCAATAACTACTAACCGCCCAAAAAATACCCCCTAATCACCCCACCACTACTTCCTGTCTGAAAATACCCCCTTATTACCCCAACCCTATAACCTGCCTAAATATACCCCCTAATTACCCAAACACTACAACCTGCGACGAAAATACCCCCTAATTACCCAAACCCAACAACCTGTTTGAAAATAACCCTTAATTACCCCTCCTCTACTACCTGCCTTAAAATACCACCCAATTACGGAAATTACTTACTGCCTCAAAATACCCCCTGATCACCCCACCACTACTTCCTGCCTGAAAATACCCCCTAATTACCCCTCCTCTACTACCTGTCTGAAAATACCCCCTAATTACCCCACCACTACTACCTGCCCTGAAAATACCCCCTCATTACCCAAACGCTACAACCTGTTTGAAAATACACCCTTATTATCCATCCTCTACTACCTGCCTGAAAATACCCCCTAATCACCCCGCAACTACTAACTTCCTGAAAATACCCCCTAACTACCCCCCCCCCCTTTACTACCTGTTTCAGAATACCCCTAATAACCCCACCGCTACAACCTGTCTAAAAATACCCCTATTTACCCTACCACTAGTACCTGCTTGAAAATACCCCTTAATCATCCCATCACAACAGTCTGTTTGAAAATACCCCCTGATTACCCCTCCCTACTACCTGTCTGAAAATACCCCCTTATTACCCCAGGTCTATTACCTGCTTGAAAATACCCCATAATCACCTCACCACTTCTACCTGCTAAAAAATACCCCCTAATCAACCCAAGACTACTACTTGCCCTGAAAATACCCCCTAATTACCCCTCCTTAATACCTGCTTGAAAATACCCCCTAATTGTTCCCCCCCTTTACTACCTGTTTCAAAATACCCCTAATTACACCATTGCTACAACCTGTCTCAAAATACCCCCTAATTACCCAACCACTACTTCCTGTCTGAAAATACCCCCTATTTACCAGACCACTTCTACCTACTTGAAAATACCCCCTGCTCACCCCAACACTACTACCTGCTTGAAAATACCCCATAATTACCCCAACACTTCTACCTGCTTGAAAATACCCCCTCATTACCCCAGGTCTACTACCTGCCTAAAAATACCCCCTAATTGCCCCACCACTTCTACCTGCTTCAAAATACCCCCTAATCACCCCACCACTACTACCTGCCCTGAAAATACCCCCTAATTACCCCCAACACTACTACCTGCTTGAAAATACCCCCTAATTACCCGAACACTACAGCCTGTTTGAAAATATTCCCTCATGACCTCTCCTCTACTAGGTGCCCTGAAAATCCCCCCTAATTACCCAAACACTATGACCTGTCTGAAAATACGCCATAATTATCCCACCTCTTCTACCTGCTTGAAAATACCCCCTAATTACCCTACCACTACTTCCTGCCTTGAAATACCCCCTAATTACCCTACAACTGCTAACTGCATGAAAATACCCCCTAATTACCCCCCCCCCCCTTTACTACCTGCTTGAAAATACTCCCTCATTACCCCACTTCTACACGCCCTAAAATAGCCCTTTATTACCGCACCACTACCACCTGCCCTGAAAATACCCCCAAATTACCCAAAAGCTACAACCTGCTACAAAAATATCCCCTTATTATCCAATAACTACTAACCGCCCAAAAAATACCCCCTTATCACCCCACCACTACTTCCTGTCTGAAAATACCCCCTTATTACCCCAACCCTATAACCTGCCTAAATATACCCCCTAATTACCCAAACACTACAACCTGCGACGAAAATACACCCTAATTACCCAAACCCAACAACCTGTTTGAAAATAACCCTTAATTACCCCTCCTCTACTACCTGCCTAACAATACCACCCAATTACGGGAATAGTAGATACCCGGCGTGTATATATAGAAAGTGCCCCCACCCTTAATTGGTACCAGATGTTGTCATCGCCGTCCGTGGCCGTCGGGTGCGCACCCTCAAACAGCCCCGGGTACATGGATGACTGGAGGGGTGTACCCGGCATATACCTACAGCACTAGTCGCTCACTGATTTGTCTACATTGGGACATTCTTATATCTAAATAACATATCTAAACTAGCATATTGCAATCTATTGAAAAGAACTGTCATGAGGGGTATGTTGGGAAGATACACTTTGAAGGAAATATGAAAATACCCATAAGGGAACGCTATACAGAGCTAAATTCTCACGAGGCCTATATGCAATCACGTTGCTTCAGAGGGGTAAGATGCGACCTGCCTTTACATATAGCACTAGCTTTACAATGGAATGATGTCTGAAATGCTCAGTTCTGGTCAAAATGATCAAACTTCGTAGGGGGGGGGGGATGGCAGACTTAATAATCCAGGAGCAGATGTGCCTATACATGCATGGGTACCGGAAACTTTGAGTGTCAAATTTTATTTTTCCAACGGTTTTGTCGGTCGATTTATAAAACTTAAAAGACCTGTGTCGCCATGCCACTCGCCACATCGCCAATGGCGAATCAGAGCTCATTTTGGCTAATGCTACCCATTGAAAATTCGCCAAATTGGCTAGTTGTCGATGTGGGACTGTTTGAGCTTGTTGGGGGAGGGGGGTGAGGGGGTTGTGTAATGAGGGACAAGCCTTAGAATAGATGCATTTCGAGAAGGATCAAACATTATTTATATACCAAAGACCTAAAAATTTAACTCCTTTTTAGAGAAAAAAATCGAGTGCGTTACTATGGATGAAAGGGGTAGGTCGGGATCAATATGAATATGGGGGACGGGAAAAAAACTGGACCAGACAATTCCACTAGCCCCCCCCCTGTTCTTAAAGGAAATTACCACTTCCTGATATGCAAAAAAGGTTTGGCTAATTGGTAAAGAATTTGGCTAATAAAAATTGATACAAATTGGCTCATAGAAAACTAGTCCTAGCGGAATCCCAGACCCTGTAGGTCCATGCCCATCAGATTTTAAAAGTGATTTGTTGTCCGTGTTGGATTTTAAAAGAGCCATGTACATATGTAAAGGCACTTAAATCGGAGAAAATTTCAATTATAATGCCATAATAATTTTTTCCACTACACTAACCTAGGGGTCGGATCCACCTTTAATGTGATCCACAAGTATTTCGTCGAGTCTAGACTCTAGGTTTGTCAGTTTTAAAACTATATCAATATCAACCCCCTGCAACTCTCTCGTGGCTCAGCTCCTAGGATTTTCTCCTGCAATATTCCTATAGCAACATAGATATAATTGTTAATGTAAACACTCTGTAATATTTAACCACTTTGCTCATTGCACATTGAATTTAACAGCACGGCCATGCTAATACTCATATTGGGGATACATGATTGTATATGCCGATAGTGAGAGTGTACCTAAATATGGCGCTTTCTTATGTATTTTCATATTTCCTTCAAATTCCCTATTCCCAACATACTTCTCAAAACATTTCTTGTTGAATAGATTTCAGTATTGTAGGTTAGATTATGTTATATGGATTTAATCATGTCCCAATGTGAGCAGATCAGTGAGCAACTCAGTGCTGTAGCTATATGCCGGGTACAAACCTCCAGGCTACAATGTACCCGGAGTGGGGTGCAGGGGGTGGTCAGACCTGGGAATGCACCCTGTGGTGAGGGCGGGAGGCGCTAATGACGGACAATAAACACACGTCTCACCCGGGGTCCTACTATATATAGCCAGGACTTTACAACGCCGGGTTAGGCTTATTACTTACTGCCTCAAAATACCCCCTGATCACCCCACCACTACTTCCTGCCTGAAAATACCCCCTAATTACCCCTCCTCTACTACCTGTCTGAAAATACCCCCTAATTACCCCACCACTACTACCTGCCCTGAAAATACCCCCTAATTACCCAAACGCTACAACCTGTTTGAAAATACACCCTTATTATCCATCCTCTACTACCTGCCTGAAAATACCCCCTAATCACCCCACAACTACTAACTTCCTGAAAATACCCCCTAACTACCCCCCCCCCCCCCCCGCCCCCCCCCCCCCTTGACTTCCTGTTTCAAAATACCCCTAATAACCCCACCGCTACAACCTGTCTAAAAATACCCCTATTTACCCTACCACTAGTACCTGCTTGAAAATACCCCTTAATCATCCCATCACAACAGTCTGTTTGAAAATACCCCCTGATTACCCCTCCCTACTACCTGTCTGAAAATACCCCCTTATTACCCCAGGTCTATTACCTGCTTGAAAATACCCCATAATCACCTCACCACTTCTACCTGCTAAAAAATACCCCCTAATCAACCCAAGACTACTACTTGCCCTGAAAATACCCCCTAATTACCCCTCCTTAATACCTGCTTGAAAATACCCCCTAATTGTTTCCCCCCTTTACTACCTGTTTCAAAATACCCCTAATTACACCATTGCTACAACCTGTCTCAAAATACCCCCTAATTACCCAACCACTACTTCCTGTCTGAAAATACCCCCTATTTACCAGACCACTTCTACCTACTTGAAAATACCCCCTGCTCACCCCAACACTACTACCTGCTTGAAAATACCCCATAATTACCCCAACACTTCTACCTGCTTGAAAATACCCCCTCATTACCCCAGGTCTACTACCTGCCTAAAAATACCCCCTAATTGCCCCACCACTTCTACCTGCTTCAAAATACCCCCTAATCACCCCACCACTACTACCTGCCCTGAAAATACCCCCTAATTACCCCCAACACTACTACCTGCTTGAAAATACCCCCTAATTACCCGAACACTACAGCCTGTTTGAAAATATTCCCTCATGACCTCTCCTCTACTAGGTGCCCTGAAAATCCCCCCTAATTACCAAAACACTATGACCTGTCTGAAAATACGCCATAATTATCCCACCTCTTCTACCTGCTTGAAAATACCCCCTAATTACCCTACCACTACTTCCTGCCTTATAATACCCCCTAATTATCCTACAACTACTAACTGCATGAAAATACCCCCTGATCACCCCACCACTACTTCCTGCCTG
This sequence comes from Harmothoe impar, assembly GCA_947462335.1. Taxonomy (NCBI): domain Eukaryota; kingdom Metazoa; phylum Annelida; class Polychaeta; order Phyllodocida; family Polynoidae; genus Harmothoe; species Harmothoe impar. The sequence goes on from CANHQG010000306.1 coordinate 42,617, forward strand.
AAAATACCCCCTAATTACCCCCAACACTACTACCTCTTTGAAAATACCCCCTAATTACCCGAACACTACAGCCTGTTTGAAAATATTCCCTCATGACCTCTCCTCTACTAGGTGCCCTGAAAATCCCCCCTAATTACCCAAACACTATGACCTGTCTGAAAATACGCCATAATTATCCCACCTCTTCTACCTGCTTGAAAATACCCCCTAATTACCCTACCACTACTTCCTGCCTTGAAATACCCCCTAATTACCCTACAACTGCTAACTGCATGAAAATACCCCCTAATTACCCCCCCCCCCTTTACTACCTGCTTGAAAATACTCCCTCATTACCCCACTTCTACACGCCCTAAAATAGCCCTTTATTACCGCACCACTACCACCTGCCCTGAAAATACCCCCAAATTACCCAAAAGCTACAACCTGCTACAAAAAATTCCCCTTATTATCCAATAACTACTAACCGCCCAAAAAATACCCCCTAATCACCCCACCACTACTTCCTGTCTGAAAATACCCCCTTATTACCCCAACCCTATAACCTGCCTAAATATACCCCCTAATTACCCAAACCTACAACCTGCGACGAAAATACCCCCTAATTACCAAAACCCAACAACCTGTTTGAAAATAACCCTTAATTACCCCTCCTCTACTACCTGCCTAAAAATACCACCCAATTACGGGAATTACTTACTGCCTCAAAATACCCCCTGATCACCCCACCACTACTTCCTGCCTGAAAATACCCCTTAATTACCCCTCCTCTACTACCTGTCTGAAAATACCCCCTAATTACCCCACCACTACTACCTGCCCTGAAAATACCCCCTAATTACCCAAACGCTACAACCTGTTTGAAAATACACCCTTATTATCCATCCTCTACTACCTGCCTGAAAATACCCCCTAATCACCCCACAACTACTAACTTCCTGAAAATACCCCCTAACTACCCCCCCCCCCCCTTTACTACCTGTTTCAAAATACCCCTAATAACCCCACCGCTACAACCTGTCTAAAAATACCCCTATTTACCCTACCACTAGTACCTGCTTGAAAATACCCCTTAATCATCCCATCACAACAGTCTGTTTGAAAATACCCCCTAATTGTTCCCCCCCTTTACTACCTGTTTCAAAATACCCCTAATTACACCATTGCTACAACCTGTCTCAAAATACCCCCTAATTACCCAACCACTACTTCCTGTCTGAAAATACCCCCTATTTACCAGACCACTTCTACCTACTTGGAAATACCCCCTGCTCACCCCAACACTACTACCTGCTTGAAAATACCCCATAATTACCCCAACACTTCTACCTGCTTGAAAATACCCCCTCATTACCCCAGGTCTACTACCTGCCTAAAAATACCCCCTAATTGCCCCACCACTTCTACCTGCTTCAAAATACCCCCTAATCACCCCACCACTACTACCTGCTTGAAAATACCCCCTAATTACCCGAACACTACAGCCTGTTTGAAAATATTCCCTCATGACCTCTCCTCTACTAGGTGCCTAAAAATACCCCCTAATTGCCCCACAACTTCTACTTGCTACAAAATACCCCCTAATCACCCCACCACTACTACCTGCCCTGAAAATACCCCCTAATTACCCCAACACTAATACCTGCTTGAAAATACCCCCTAATTACCCAAACACTACAGCCTGTTTGAAAATATTCCCTCATGACCTCTCCTCTACTAGGTGCCCTGAAAATCCCCCCTAATTACCCAAACACTATGACCTGTCTGAAAATACGCCATAATTATCCCACCGCTTCTACCTGCTTGAAAATACCCCCTAATTACCCTACCACTACTCCCTGCCTTATAATACCCCCTAATTATCCTACAACTACTAACTGCATGAAAATACCCCCTAATTTCACCCCCCCTATACTACCTGCTTGAAAATACCCCCTAATTACCCCACTTCTACACACCCTTAAATAGCCCTTTATTACCACACCACTACTACCTGCCCTGAAATACCCCCCAATTACCCAAACGATACAACCTGTCTGAAAATAATTACCCCACCCCTATAACCTGCCTAAATATACCCCCTAATTACCCTAACACTACAACATGCCATGAAAATACCCCCTTATTACCCAAACCAAACAACCTGTTTGAAAATAACCCTTTATTATCCCTCCTACTACCTGCCTGGAAATACCCCCAATTACCCAATTACTACTAACTGCCTCAAAATACCCCCTAATAACCCCACCGCTACTTTCTGCCTTGAAATACCCCCTTATTATCCATCCTCTACTACCTGCCTAAAAATACCCCCTATTGACCCAACAACTACTAACTTCCTGAAAATACCCCCCAATTACCCCACCTCTTCTACCTGTCTCAAAATACCCCCTAATTACCCCTCCTCTACTACCTGCCTGGAAATACCCCCAATTACCAGATTACTACTAACTGCCTCAAAATACCCCCTAATCACCCCACCACTACTTCCTGCCTTGAAATACCCCCTAATTACCCTATAAATACAACCTGCCTGAAAATACCCCCTAATTACCCCTCCTCTACTACCTGTCCTGAAAATACCCTCTAATTACCCAAACGCAACAACCTGTCTGAAAATACGCCCTTATTATCCATCCTTTATTACCTGTCTTAAAATACCCCCTACTTGTTTCCCCCCTTTACTACCTGTTTCAAAATACCCCTAATTACCCCACCGCTACAACCTGTCTCAAAATACCCCTTATTACCCCACCACTACTTCCTGTCTGAAAATACCCCCTTATTACCCCAACACTACTACCTGCTTGAAAACACCCCTTATTTACCCCAACACTACAGCCTGTTTGAAAATATTCCCTCATTACCTCTCCTTTACTGCGTGCCCTGAAAATACCCCCTAATTACCCAAACACTACGACCTGTCTGAAAATACCCCCTAATTACCCTACCACTACTTCCTGCCTTGAAATACCCCCTAATCACCCTAGAATTACTAACTGCATGAAAATACCCCCTAGTTACACCCCCCTTCACTACCTGCTTGAAAATACCCCCCTCATTACCCCACTTCTACAAGCCCTAAAATAGCCCTTTATTACCGCACCAGTACCACCTGCCCTGAAAATACCCCCCAATTACTCAAACGCTACAACCTGTCTGAAAATACCCCCTTATTATCCTTCCTCTACCCTCTACCTGAAAATACCCCTTAATTACCCCACCACTACTTCCTGTCTGAAAATACCCCCTAATTACCCAACCCCTATAACCTGCCTAAATATACCCCCTTATTATCCAAACAGTACAACCTGCCATGAAAATACCAACTATTTACCCAAACCCAACAACCTGTTTGAAAATAACCCTTAATTATATCTCCTCTACTACCTGCCTGAAAAAACAACCAAATGACCCGATTACTACTAACTGCCACAAAGTACCCCCTAATCACCCCACCACTACTTCCTGCCTTGAAATACCCCCTAATTACCCTACCAATACAACCTGCCTGAAAATACCCCCTAATTACCCCTCCTCTACTACCTGTCCTGAAAATACCCTCTAATTACCCAAACGCTACAACCTGTTCGAAAATACACCCTAAATACCTCAGCACTACAACCTGTCTAAAAACACCGCCTAATTACCCCATCGCTTCCAACCGTCTAAAAATACCCAGTTATTACCCGAACCACTACAACCTGCTTGAAAATACCCCCTAATTACCGCACCACTACCACCTGTCTGAAAATACCCCCTTATTACCCCATCACTACCACCTGTCTGAAAATACCCCTTATTATCCCATTGCTACAACCAGGTAGGGGACAGGAAAAGGTTGTATGTACGGACTACTATTGCGGTACAGTCCAGTCAATTAGACCATACCAGTATTCTGGTACAGCCCATGCTCCAGAGCCATACCATTTAAATGGTACATATGGTGTGATCATTAGACCATGAACATTAGCCCATGGCAAGGTATGCAGTCCCCTCAGTGCCTTATCTGTAATTATATAACAATGGGGTTTATCTATACCAACATTGGGGGCATTGGTAGGGGAGAAAAGCCCACATTTTCGCATGATTTTCCCTATTTCTGACCTTACCATTCCATTAGCAGATAAAACCAAAACGCAGGGTCATAGAGCAGTATCTAGGCTACCCCTCTGTATGTTTATTTCTTTCAGCAAATCTAACAGAAAATTCGGAAATGAATTTTGCTGGGTCTCTATGCAAGCATATTATGAATTTGGCATGTTCAATGCATAATATCTAAATGTAGATAAATGATTAGAGTTTGTAAATCGGTAAGAGTATAGATCCGGGTGTATTACCCCTACACTATTTCCTGCCTGAAAATTGCCCCTAATTTTCCTACCACTACAACCTGTTTGAAAATATCCCCTTATTACCTCTCCTCTACTACCTGCCCGAAAATACCCCCTAATTACCCCACTACTACATGCCTAAAAATAGCCCTTTTTACAGCACCACTACTAAGTGCCCTGAAAATACCACCTAATTGCCCTGCAACTACTACCTGTCTGAAAAGACCCCCTTATTACCCCCACCTCTGCTACCTGCCTGAAAATACTACTTAATTACCCCACCTCTTCTACCTGCTTGAAAATAACCCCTAATTACCCTGCCCCTAATACCTGCCTAGAAATACCCCCCAATCACCCAAACACTACAACCTGTCTGAAAATACCCCCTTATCACCCCACCTCTGCTACCTGCTTGAAAAAAACCCTAGTTACACTACCACTACTTCCTGCCTTAAAATACCCTATAATTACCCCACCAAAAACTACATACCATTAAATACCCCCTTATTACCCCACAACTACTAGCTGCCTGAAAATACCCCCTAATTACCCCCCCCCCCACCCTTAACTACCTTTTTGAAATACCCTCTAATTACCCCACTACTTCCTGCCTTAAAATACCCTTTAATTACCCCATCAAAAACTACATACCTTAAAATACCCCCTAATTACCCCACAACAACTAACTGCCTGAAAATACCCCCTAATTACCCCAACTGTACTACCTGTTTGAAAATACCCTCTTGTTACCCCACCCCTACTGCATGCTCTGAAAATACCCCCTTATTCCACCCCGCTCCCCCCCCCTCTAGTACCTGCACCCTTGATACACCCTTATTACCCCCGTTTACTACCTTTCCATGAAAATACTCCTTTATTGACCTACCACAACCATCCTGCTGAAAATACCCCCTATTCACCCCACCCTTACTACCTGCCATAAAATACTCCCTAATTATACCATCCCTACTACTTGTCCCCACCTAGAACCCCCACCAGTACCACCTGGCAAAAAATACCCCCTGTTACCATACCCCTACTACCTGCTCTAAAAATACCCCCTAATTACCCCTGCCTCTACTACCTTTTTGAGGCAATTGATGAACGGAACCTGCAATAAAATGCATCTGATTATTATATTACTAGTTCCCCTGAGCTTGTTCAAAATTGTAACATACTCCTGGCATAGACATCTAGAGTAGATTATCAAAGCAAATACTAGATCTGATGATGCTGTTAACTTTTTGTATTTATAAATATATTCAGTCACAATTAATATACATAGACACAAAGGTAAGACATGGCTCTGTACCACTCACTACTTTGATGTTATTGCTCCGGTTCCTAATCAGGGCACTGACCCATTTTGCCCCATCACCTTTAAGATGAGCATGTTAAAAACATGCTCTATTCGGCCAGCCTTGGCTGTGAGCCAAGATATTAGGAACCAGGAATATGTCAGTGATCTTATATGGTACTACTGCTTGTTTGGAGACAACTGAGCATACCTGTTTTTAGAAACATGTTTCTCATTGGTGCCAATACTAAGCATATTTACAAAGAGGACTAAATGTTTCCATTAAAACCTTTCAAGGTAAAATCTTAAAATAAATGCAGACATGAGACTGTGAAGTACTTTGAGGGAACGTTAAAGACTTCAAGAGTAGGGGCATTTGGATGGTATCACAAAAAGTCACCTTGTGGAATTTGACACATGCTAGGGCTCTTACTATAGATCCTCATGGGACTGCTTTGGGCATTCACAGGATGCAGAGAGTGCCCTTTTCATAAGGGGAGTGCCACAACCAGTCTGTCAGTGGTCAGAAGTGTCAAGGGAAGTAGTTCAACATGTGTGCAAGTCATTGAGCTCTATGAAAAGGGTTTTGGTTTGTGTCGGGATCCAGTGTCTCCTGATGGCGGGGCACTGCTGGCACCCAGAGCTGCATTGGTGCATCATGCCAACAGTTGATGAGTGTACCACGCCTGTAGGGTCTGCATGATGCATGGATGCAGTCCTGGTGAGCTACTCGCCATGCTGTGTGTCTCTACCACACTGACATGCCACACTTATAGTTTAAGTTAAGGGCCAACCAACATCCAGACTGGACGTGATGAGCCGGGTGGCATCCTGCTGAATTAAGCTAAATGTCCACCGCCCCACCCACTGCTCCATACGTGGCTGCTATTTAGGGGCTGGGTGACAGGTGCAGATCACCATTCCTGACACACACAGAGTGTGGCCACACAGACAGACATCTCTCCATATACCATCTATGGTTTAATGACACTCAGCTTTACTGACTAGGGTGCAGGTTATGTTAGATGACTAAGACAGATCATGCAGTACATGAGGACCCCCCCCCCACTGCTTCTATCATGCCTCTATCAGACCCCCCCACCACTGCTTCTATCATGCCTCTATCACCCCCCCACTGCTTCTATCATGCCTCTATCAGACCCCCCACCACTGCTTCTATCATGCCTCTATCAGACCCCCCCCCCACTGCTTCTATCATGCCTCTATCAGACCCCCCACCACTGCTTCTATCTTGCCTCTATCAGACCCCCCCACCACTGCTTCTATCATGCCTCTATCACCCCCCCCCACTGCTTCTATCATGCCTCTATCAGACCCCCCCCCACCACTGCTTCTATCATGCCTCTATCACCCCCCCACTGCTTCTATCATGCCTCTATCAGACCCCCCCGCCACTGCTTCTATCATGCCTCTATCAGACCACCCGGCACCACTGCTTCTATCATGCCTCTATCAGACCCCCCCCACTGCTTCTATCATGCCTCTATCAGACCCCCCCACCACTGCTTCTATCATGCCTCTATCAGACCCCCCACCACTGCTTCTATCATGCCTCTATCAGACCCCCCACCACTGCTTCTATCATGCCTCTATCAGACCCCCCCCCCCCACTGCTTCTATCATGCCTCTATCAGACCCCCCCACCACTGCTTCTATCATGCCTCTATCACCCCCCCACTGCTTCTATCATGCCTCTATCAGACCCCCCACCACTGCTTCTATCATGCCTCTATCAGACCCCCCGGCACCACTGCTTCTAC